>CM034148.1:697762484-697969642 GCA_019776745.2 Taxus chinensis
CTCGGTGTGTCATTCCTTTTTAAATGCTTCACACATCCACCTGTACCATTTTCAATGCACACTTTGTGGGGGTTGTTGACTCCACCATCACAAGTGAACTTGGAAAATCATTTTATTGAAGACTTGTCTTTAATTGGATGTACCCACATAGTATTCTATGGGTTGTCTAGCACCCCAATCTCCCAAAACACTATCAATAGCAGAATTTATCCCCATGTGATCGTGTCTCCTCTTTCAGTTTATGCCTTAGCTACTTCAAAAATTCCCTTGGCTATATACAATTCGATATTATACTTGGTATTATTTTTCATTTTACGTATTATGTGGAGGAACTTTGTATTCACCTCATTCCAGTGCTCTGAGTCTCCTAACTTACAACTCACAAGGCACGTGGCCATTATTGTAGTGAAGTCAACAAATTGGTCAACACTAAATGCATGTTTCCCCCTTTGATACTACAATAAGGTGGTCATTTCTTCAATTTTAGTCTCATCGCGTAGATCTAACTCTATCTCCTCTCTTGATTCATGTAAACCAGTAAATTTTTGGATCAACCTAACATCTAACCTCATTTCTTCTACTTACAAAATAAAATTATTCCTCATTCACCCCTAACATGAGCCATTGAAGGAGGTGCATTGGCCTCCCAAAGTACGGTAACTTGAATAGTTGAAGAACTCCAACTTCCTTTAGGGTCCTACACACCAAATCATCTAGGATAAGCTTCCCTTTCGATAGTTCTTGTTCCCAATTCACGTAAATTATCATTGGTGATGTTAGCATCATGCTCTTGCCCACGATGATTGTATTCAGTAATCTTGTAATTACATAGCTTTGATGTCCAAGGTTGCCTAACTATCACCTCTGGTGGGTATTGCATTTTCTGAAAACCATTCCTTAGGTGCCTCATCAACAACCTTATTTTTATTCTTTGGTGTTTGTCTCAATGTCATTGTTTTCTTCCCAACTAGCTTAACCTTCGAATATGTGCGATATGTGCCCTAGGTGTCTAAACTTCCACACCTACTTTCTCAAATTTTTCAATTCCTCTGGTGCTACACTTCTACACTTCTCAACATCTACACTTGTGTATCTCAACTCTATGCCCTAATCTAACCCTCCTAAAATATGTTCCATATCTCTATAAACCCTATCTCTTTATCTTCACTCACGAACCCTAACTTTGCATCTTTCCTTCCACAACATTTAACCAACTACCACTTCTTAAAATGATATCTCCAATCTCAAGGTTTTGTGTCCACTTACTCGGCTCTGGTTTTCTTGTACACTTTTTCTTTGATGCACAAGCTCTTCGATTGCACAAGTTCTCAAAAATAAGGTAAGAATAAATATTCTTGCACCCCTTTTATAGATTTTATAATTTCTATTGCATTAATTTCTCCTCACTTACCACCATTTTTTATCTTTAAAGGTTCTTTTCTAATTTTCCCACACTTTTTATTTTTTTATCCCATGTCTGGCATTTCGTAACCTTATAGCACACCACCACTTCCCAGATTGCATATCCTCTCATGCACACCTTCCTATGTCATACATATTCTTCCTATGCACCACTTACCAAGTATTCTATCTTTTCGTTTCCTCCCTCGTGTTACATTGTGTGGCTCTCCATTCATGTGGTTTCTAATCTAAGCACTTCCATTACCTTCAACCACCAACCATTTTAAGCACCTATGACACATTACTTTGTGTGTCACCAAATATATTTTTCCATTGCACATTATTCTTTTACATAGTCATGTGCCAAGATATTTTTCCAACACACATTTGTTATCCATACTCCTATGAAGTATGCATATGCCACACACCTATATCTCATCCACCCCACACTAAAAGAATGTACGGTCCTCTATGCATCAGTATAACATAGATTAATCATATCCTACGTGCAAACATGCTTATTACTACATAACAAAGCAAAAAAAAACAAGATAGAAAGGGAAATCTAATCTATGTGGCAATACTACCTTATTACAAATAGAAAAGAAGAATATTTATAGTAGGGCTTCAGCATACTCCCATTGAAGAAACTAGGAAATATGGTGTCATCCAGCATGTGCAATTGATAGGTTCTTGATTTCAGTATCTTAGTTACTACAAATGGTCCCAACCAATGCACTCTGAGCTTTCCAAGATGGTGTGTAAACTTTGAGTCATATAAAATCACCATATTTTTCATGACAAAAGACTTATTCTTAATATGCAATTCATGTCAAGCCTTATATCTATATATTTTTGTCTTCTGACTCCATCGTGCAATGGCGTACCTCTCAACTAACTGCAATATTTTATCAATGCACTCATTTACTACTTTTTCATCATCTAGTCCTCCTGTGTGTACAATACAGAGGTAGGGTAACATAAACTCTACAATAAAAAATACCTTTGTGCCAAACACCAACTAAAAAGGTGCGGCCTTATTCAACCTATTATAAGTTGTTTTATATGCCCATAACACAATTGGTACCTTGGCATCCCAATCCTTCCTACCAACATCACAAATCTTTGTCAATGTTTATCCCAGAATCTTATTGAAGGACCTCGCAGTTCCATTGACTTGTCGGTGATAGGGTATAATCTTATGGTTTACTACCATAAACTCTAGTAGTAGGACTCTAATATTATCATTCAAGAAATGGGTTCCCCTATCACTTGTAAGGCTCAATGTACATCCATACCTACTTATTATATTGTTCCATAGAACTCTAGTTGTTTTGCTACAATGAAATCCTTTATAGGTGTAGCTTCTATCCACCTTGTCAAGTAATTTGTGCATGGTATGATATAACACGTAATTATCTGATGCACATGTGGAGTAATTGGGCCTCTAATGTCAATTGCTCACTTCTCAAATGGCTTTATGCTTGTTGTAGGTTTCAACAACATCTCATCATTAGTTCCTATTTTTCCTATCTATTGACAATGGTCACAAGCCTTAATAAATGCCTTATTATCCTTATAAAGTGTTCCCCACCATAGGCTTGCAAGTAAGATCTTGGGATTCTTTTATTCTCTTGTATAGTGACCTCTAGTTATTCCACCATGTATTTCTTCCATTATAGCTTTGTGCTCATGCTCTACCATACATTTGCACAAGACTTCATATATTCCCATATTGTATAGATATCCTCCAATGAGATGATAAGATGCCACACAAATTGCAAGCTACTTATTCTCTAGGGTCTTCATACCTTTAGGTGAAAATCTAGTGTAGAAAAATACTTCAATATCATCTAAGTCTGCAGGTGTGT
The DNA here is from genome assembly GCA_019776745.2 of Taxus chinensis. Taxonomy (NCBI): domain Eukaryota; kingdom Viridiplantae; phylum Streptophyta; class Pinopsida; order Cupressales; family Taxaceae; genus Taxus; species Taxus chinensis. The sequence continues at coordinate 697,765,757 of CM034148.1, forward strand.
GGTTTAGTCTAAACAACTAAGAATTTTAACATAATGTCTTCTATACTTTGCATGTCCTCACTAGAGTTGATCCTTGAAAAATGTTCAAGTCCCAAATTGCTCTTTTCATGTTTCACTATAGCTGAGAAATAAAACTCCTAAAAGAGAAGGATCTAATGATAGATGTGCCCTTGGAAAACCAACTTATTAACCAAGTAATTCATTTACATGTGTTCAATATATAATAAAAATGGTTTAAATAACAAGTACTCCTTGTACTTTATGAAGCATGTATATCATTAACAATGCCTCGCACTCCATAGTAGTATAGTTTTGATAAGCTGGCACCAACTTATTTCTCACAAAATATATGGGATGATAAATATTACCTTACCCTGGTTATGCCAACGTTGCTCCAATATTTTTACCAAAAATATCTACATGCACATGGAATGACTTATTCCAAGAATGGAATCTTAAGATAGGCACGGTGGTTGGTTTCTCCTTCAAAGTCTCAAAATATTTTTGTTACATGTCACCCCAATATAGTTTCTCCTTTTTTTTTTTTAAACTATAGTGGCGCAGAAATATTTTCATACCCATTAATAAACTTATGGTAATAACTAGTGTGTCCGAGGAAACCACACACTTCACTCTGATTAGTTGGCTCCTCCAGCCCTAAAATAACCACAATTTTAGATGGTTCTACCAATAATCCTTTCTTACATATGATATGTCCAAGTAAAGTGTGAAAATGAATCACAAAAATGTATGTATTGATGTTTGAGGAGATACTAAGCTTTCTGTATCTCTCAAACATTAATCTCAAATAGTCACAATGATATTTCACTAGATCATAAATAGTCCAATCATCTAGGTAAACTTGAAGAAATTTATGAATAAAGTCTTTAAAGACCTGCACCATAATGTGCGAGAACACTGCAAGCATATTATTTATCCCAAATGGCATAACTATGTAGACAAAACATCCCCATTCATTTGAAAAATTGGTCTTCTCTTGGTCTTCGTGCGCGATCCTTACTTGATGATAACCTAAAAATCTATCTGTAACTGAGTAGATCTTCCACAGTTTCACTCCTTCCAGGATCCCTTCATTTAATGGCATGGGAAAAGGATTAATGACACATGAATAAATTAGAATTCTTTAGTCAACACAAATCCTGATCATATCATCCTTTTTAATGTTGATCACCATCGGGCTTATCCGTTCAGACTCCTCAATGGGCTCAATAATGCCTGCCTGTTAGAACATAATATTAAGTTCCTATAAACTTTAGTTTATAATTAAATAATTTAGAATAGATTATCTTCTCAATTATTTAATAGAAAATTTAGGTTATGTTTAATTGGTTATTTAATAACTAATTTATAATAAATCGGGGTACGATTTAATCATACTCCATCACTTAATATGTTCATGACCCATGGGGTCATTTAAATATGGTCACAGATCATATTAGTTTTCACCTCAGGAGAATGGATTGGAGAGAAGTGAGGTAAAGGATATTTATTGGACTATGTAATGTTTCTTGCATAAATGGAAATTCTCGTTTGTTCATGGTTTTTTCCCCCTCAAGGGTTTTCTACGTAAAAATTGTGTACTGTATTGTTACTATGTTGATTATTTATTTATGCATTTACATTATGTTTGGTGAATGTTAATTTAATATGATTTAATTAGGATTTATAATCCTTGTCCTAACATGGTACCAGAGCGTGTACTTTAATCCTAATTTATTTAAACTATCGGGTGTGTTTGTTGGGGTGGTTGTGTGGTTAATTTGTTGGAAAAAATAATTTATACCCCCCTGTGGGACAAATTTGTTACCAAGAATGTGTACAGGTGGAAAAATTTTCGAAAATCATTTACCCCAAGTGTGAAATCTCAAAGTGGAAGAATTACCAGGACCTACAAAACAGAGGTAGGGGTTAAAAATTTAAATGAAATATTTTCCTATATTTCTATAGTTTCAAATGTGCAGGTTGAAATATTTTAGGGCTAAATTCAACAGTTAAATGAAGGATAAAAGACCAGGAGACAAGTTCTATAAAGATAGGATTGTCAATTTTTTTCATTGGCCAGGTTAAAATGCTTGTCCCCTCTATAAAATTCATGTTAATTTCATTCACTTTTGGAATTTGGAAACAAATGTATGTCTTCATGTGCCCCCTAGTTTTTGGAAAATCTATTTTACTTGGGATTCAATGTATTTTTGTGTCTAAACTATAGTTTATAATATTTATAAACTATATACTATTTTTTATATAAATAGTTTAGAAACTATATACTAAAACCTAATCTAACATATCTACATATAAATTATATATTATAGTTTATATAATATAAACTATACTAAATATTATATAGTTTAAAAATTTTAAACTATAAGTGGCATATGTTTTTTTTAAACATTTAAATCTTAAACCCGACGTTGGGGCGGCCCCATCCAAACCCACCACTCCTCATGTGCCTCAACTTGGTGGGATTTTCCAAACCCCCACTTTCCTCAACCCACCACTGCCACATGTTATGGTTGTCTCCCTCATTTTCGACCCACATTCACCCTCCAGTCTCGTGTCTTGGTTTGCCATGGGCATACCTTTTTTCTATGTGGTTTTATCCCACATTGGTGGGGTGCGGGAAAGTTTAATATTTATAATCCTTGTCATGTTGGTTTGAAAATGTTTCTTTGGCCACGTTTTATCCCCTTTTGTCTTCGATTCGCTTGGAGGGCTCGCTCATTTCATGACTTGGCTTATCTCAGTTTCGAGCTTGATGGGATCGGTCTCACGGCTCACTCCATGCGACCCTGCCAGGTTGGCTCAACCACGGGATCCGTTATGTTTGTAAGGGATTGTCACGGTGTTTAACTCATCCGATCTATGTTAAATTGGTTTGGAATTAGCATTGTTTAAAATAGCATGTGGTATATGAACATTAGTAACTCAGTGGCATTAACAACTCAACTCACCGAGTTGATTAACCCAACTTGGCTAAGCTATAGGAGCAATGCTCCACAAATTTTTAATATACAATTTTTTGTATTTCTCATTTAGTAAATATTTTTTTAAATTTATCCTTATTTTTTAAATGATAACATTATTTTATTAATATTGTACATGTTAGATAAATAATTTTTTCATTTGAAATGATTTATCATACGACATGATGAAAAAGTCGTCGTCGTCATTTTTTATGAAAAACTACAAAACATTCACTCACATTTCAATAAATTATTGTTATTGTCAAAATAATATATTGTATTTTTATATTATTGGTTTGAAATATCCCTTTCTTCGTCATGAATTTGTCAAAATTTGATTACATGGCTTGAATAATGACATGGGGTTTTTTTGAACCTTGATTAATATAACCCTCGTTGTTATTCTTCATTGAAATTTTATTTACACAAAAATGGGATATAACCACTTCAATATTGATGAATCATAGATGTTGAATGGAAACAATTACAACATCTGGAAGATATGGTTGAAGGAATAATTCATGGCTTACAAGCTCTGGATGGTTGTAAATGGAACTTAAAAGGCTCTAACTAGAAGAGTAAGTAATTGTGGACAATGTTGTTGCATATTAAAAAAAGTGCAGAAAGCTATGTCCATTACTTTGTGGAGTGTGCAAGATGATTTCCTCCATATAGGGAATCAAAAAAGTTTGAGTGAGGCTTGAACACAATTGGAATCAATGCAAGAAGGTACATGGTTATCGAAATTCATTAAATTGATTATAGAACTAATGATGACTTCCATGAATGGAGATGAAAAAATAATAAATTTATTGGCTAAAATTATAAATATTAAGTCTAAGTTTGATGAATGTGACTGTAACTTAATTCAAGACAAATTACTTTACTAAATATTATTTAGTTAAATATACATGAAAGGTTTAGAAATTTCATTTCAATACTGAATTATAAGTATCAAACTAAATAAGACATCTCTGATTTGCAAACCCTTATTGCTCTCCTGATTGAGGAAGAGTAAGTTATGAAAAACTTTGATTCAAAATAGAATGCCACTCAAGCACTTCTCACTTAAAAATAGAATAGTAAACCTTCTAGATTCAATAAGAAACCAAAATAAACTTTTAAACCTCCTAGTAAATACAAGAACCCAAGAAACTTAAGAGTTAGTTTTGATGGTAAATGTCATAGCTATGGAAAATTTGGCCATAAGAAATAAGATTGTAAATCGAAAAATAATTTAAATTTCAAAAACCAAAAGGGAAACAAATCAGACCAAAATCAAAATCAAAACAAGAATCAGAAAAATAGTCAAAAACTAATGTAATTTCTTTATATGTTTCTTTTGTCACTGCAAAGGAAAATGGGTGGATATTGGATAGTGGTGCCTCTAAGAACTATTAGTGTAGAATCACAGCACCCCCAAATGGCCCTGGGTGTGAAGTGGGGCATTTGGTATGATTGTACAACATGGGACAATCTCTCAAGTTGTGGGACTTGCAGAACTTGAGATGGACCTCTGGAGAAAGTCGATTCTTGCTTCCTAATCTACCTACCATGAGCTACTCCAGTGTAGGCAAAACCTATTCTATCCTAATATAATCATTCAAAGGGGACAAAGAGACAGAGAGGGGGGTGAAAGAGCCTACACTAAGCAGTGATACACCAGAAAAGGAAGTAGTTGAATCACATATCTGACTACCTGAAGTGGAGAGAGGTGAGTAGAGGAGAGGGTGGACAGAATGCACCACGGACCAGAGATAGATTTCACATGGAACACCACTTCAAAAACCCATTAATCACATCTTCCATAACCTGAAACAAACATCAGATTGTGCACAGTATACCCTGTAATGATGAGAGGTAAGAAGAGTAACAAAATAAGCCAAGGATAGACAGATGCATCACGAAACAAATTTTATTGCTCCAAAATGTTACACGGTACGTCATTAGTGGGAAAGAGGTCTAAGAAAACACCATTACAGAGCCATGGGAGGAGGCTTAGAATCCACATTCTACCATAAGGAAGAAAGAGAGGGGGGGCTAGAGGAGAAACAATGACCAACCCTTTGAATATGCCCCTTCATTACAATATATAGGAAGAATGAGAGAGAGGAGGCAAGAATTTGAATAGTTGCTTCAACCACCTTGAGATATGCATTGAATCCTTCTTTGAAATCTCAACTACCACCAATAAATGGCTCTTGCAAGAATCTGCCCACAATCTATCAAGTATGTCATTCCCTATGTCTATTTTGCTATGTCAAAGAAGGAAAACAGCGGATCAAATCATCAAATCTGGGTAGTTGAAGAAATCAGGTTCTGCATTAATGGCCTGGACAATGTTTTCCCCCATTTTTCACCCACTTAGCTTCTCCAAAATTAAAGTTTCAGATCTCCATGGCGTAGATGAGGCCGATATCTTTTCCAATGGTGCCCATATTTTGAGCACTAAGTCAAAATATATGCCCATCTGAAATTTGAATCGGGTCTGTAGAGAAATGGTGGCAACCAGATTGCCAAAACGGAAACCCATTTTTGAAATAGGACACGTGGAGGTGATGGCACATGTCTAAGGGCTGCCTTTGTATTTTGCTTTTGAAGTTGTGTTGGGCCGACATGTGGCTTCTTCCACTGGCATGTCTCCACTTTGATTATTCAACCCCAACCCTATCCTCCTCTTTGGACCTGGGACACATGGAAGGTCTCGCGCACATTTAGAAACCCACTAAGGATTTTGTCTTTGAAGAAGCATCAGTTTGAGAAGTGGAAGCTTCTAAGCAGACTCTTGGACTTTTCAAGGGTTGGTCATTCCTACTTTTTTCAGGCCCTAAATACGTGGTAAGATGGCACTCATTTCTGGAATCACCTTTTGGGTCGTTCCTTGAAATTGTGTTGATGCAACACGTGGATCCATCCACAGAATCTCTATACTTAGTCCATTTTGGACCTACTCTGTCCCATTTTTAACTTGGTCTACATGGCGATCTCGTACTCACTTGGGCCTCTACTTTTGGATTCAATATTTTTAGGTGCACCATTTGGACACTTGGCAATGTCCGCTGCCTCCTCCATACTTAGTCATTTTTTAGGGCTCATTGATAAGTCACTTCAAAGCCTGATGACTTTTAGCCTTCACCATTTCTTTTCCTTTGAGCCTCTGGCTTCTTTGACACTATTTTATTCTTTCCCCGATCATGCTTCTCCATACTAGACCATGCCTGTAACCTGTTCATTGGATTTGAAGCATGGGTTCATTCGAAAGGACCATTTCTTGAATTTATTCCTACTTGGGGTCGTGTTTGATCAATTTTGCTAGGGGAAAAATTGGGATAACAATTTGGTGACTCTTGGGGACATCTTCTTGCTAGATGGAGAGACTAGTGGCCTTGAAGCATCCATTTGGCGTGGAGTCATAATTAATGGCCTGGTACTGACCCTTTTTTCAAAATGGACTCTTTGATTGCCTACTTTTTTTACCTCTGCTTGACCCTGAGCCTACCTACGTGTCCACACTCTCAATTTTCATAAGAAATATTGAAATAAGGCCTCTGAGAGTATAAAATTGTTTTGACCTGGGGATTTCATCTGTCCCTGAATGGACTATTTCAAAATGGCTTTAGTTGCTCTGTATTTGTTTCTTTTTTGGAACTAGCAACTACTACAGACAACTATGGGTCTTTCTACCATGAATACTAAAGATCCTAGCCTTGATCTATCTTGAAAATGGATTGTTACAATGTTTACCCGGGGCACATTGAACTTCACAATGACATAACCTTGGAGCAACAAAACATAACAACAATGCTATGTAAAAAAAATAAAATCATACATGCCTCAAATGAGACATGCAGAGTGTGCTCAAGCACTTGTTCTTCTAAAAACAAAGTCTACTCCTACTCCTACACTAACCAGAGAGAAAGAAACTAAACAAAACCTACTACATGGCAGGGAGAAGTAGCTTCCCTTTCTCAAAAGGGGCAGCTATGCAAATGATTTGATAATGAATATGGCTTCCTGTATGAGTGAAAAACTGACAATAAGTCAGTCCTCCACCCAAATCATCAAGGTATCTACATCAATGGAAAATACCTCCTCAAGCTGATTTGCATTAAACTCCTGGAGGTGTTGATGGTGAACCTTGGTGCTTTGAAACTCATCCTCATGCCCTGAAGTGGGCATGATTGGTTTTGGCTTCTCTCTTGGCTCCAATGAAGCCAAGTACCTGATTGGGCATGGTCTAATCCTTTGGATGTGCCCCTTGTTCTGAAATTTAACTCCAAAAGTGGAGTCTTTTGTGGACCTTCTTGGATGGATGGTGTGAGAGATATGATGACATCCTCTTGCTCTTTCCCTTCTTTCTCTTGTGAAGAACATGGAAGACTCATATCTTCCAACCTTGGTCCTAGAGAGTTGTTATGAAGTGTAGGATGTTGTCCTTGAATTTCCTCCTTCATGAAAGCAGGCTCACGTGCTTGGAAGGTGGATGATGGAGGATCAAATGATGTAATCTCCATGGGATCTTCTCCATCAAATAAATCCTCCAAGTCAGACAAATAATTTGTCTCCTTGTTGTCCTATTGCATGTGCTCGACCTCCTCCATGATGGCCTCTTGATCTATAACTTTCTCACCATGGTTCCCTTCATCCTCCAACATGAAGTTTGAAAGTTCAAACTCCTCTTCAACATTAGAGATTGAAGGAGATGAAGTGGGAGGAAGAAATGAAGGTTCTTTTGTAGCCTGCTCCACACTTGAAGCCTCTCAAACTGTATGTTCCTCCTCCATCATGGGTTCATCAATCAAATCAGGCCCTTGAAATGAAATAAAAGAATCTCCAATGATGCTTTCTTCATTGATTGGATTCAACACTGATTTGATCACTCCCAGCTGCTCCTCTCCAATGGGACTTGGAGCTGATTGTTTCTCCTCTTTAACTGGTTATGCAGATTGGATTAGATCAGCATTATCTTCAGACATAGTGCCATTAGGGTCACTGTATTCAGAGCAAACAGACTGTTGATCTTCTTCTTGTTGATTTTGTTCCTTCTCTGTTGCAAACTCAGCCTCAACCACCACTGGCTTTTCAACCTTGACCTCCTCTATTGGCTTGACCATCAAGGGGATATTTGTAAACCCAAATATGGAAACCCAACTCTTCAGATCCTCTATCATTTTTTCTCTGTTGGTTTTTTTCCTCTTGATGTTCTCCTTGACATTGGTCTTTGGAATCTCTTCCCCATATGGAATTAGGAAGGCAAGAGGAGTGGCAGGTTGGGGTTCAACTAGCTTTGCAATTATTTGTGGTGGGGAGGGAGGCAAAACTTCTTGTTTGTTTGGAGGGGATGACTGTTTGGAAGGGAAAAGGGTAGAGGAACTGAGGTGGGATGGGAGATTAGGAGATGGAGAAAGGAAATTAACACTTGGGGTAGAAGATAAGGGGCTTGGACTCTTGATCATGATGAAATGAAAAAGTTTTAGAAAGAGAAAATGAAGAGATAGGAGGTGGTGGACTTACCCATTGACAAGGTTGTCTTGTGTCTAACTCATAAGCCTCAATATCCTCAATACACTATGTAAGTTGAGGCAACATTTCAACCATGAAGTCAATCTTCTCCTGAGGGTTGTAATGTCTTGAAAAAGGGCCTCCCCATGGACAAGGTGCCCTGTAAAAAAGCTTGAATGCCTTCATTTGTGCTATGACCCTTGACTAAACCATGTCAGGCTCCATTTTTTAAACCTTCTCTAGCAAATTAACTTCTTCCATTTGACCGTTGTCGTTGTATAAATACCCTTGTTCTTGATAAGCTCCATAGCTAAACTATTTTTGGAAATTCTCATATGGGTAAGCATGATTATCTTGGGTCTGATCATAATGCTTATCTAGAGGAGTTAGGAAATGCATTGGAGGTCGATTACACTATTGTTGCTGCAAGTGTGAGTTCCATGAAGGGAATGAAGTCATGATTGCACAACTTCATGACATGGAAGAAAATGGGAGAAATGGAAAGAAAATTGAATGAAGATGGGTGGAAATGGGTGGAAAAGGTATGAAACTTTAGAGATGGGGTTGTTGACCAGATGGAGTTTCCAGATGTGCTTGCATGTGGCTCAAAATGTTGAACCTTAACAGGAACACACCAACCTGATAAGATGAAGTGGTAAGGTACTTCAGACCTATCCCAGTGGGTGTGGGATAACTATTAGTATTGAATCACAGCACCCCTAAATGGCCCTAGGTGTGAATTGGGGAATTCGATGTGATTTCACAATATGGGACCATCTCTCAAGCTGTGGGACTTATAAAACTTGAGATGGACCTCCAGAGAAATCTGGTTCTTGCTTCCTAATCTACCTACCATGAGCTAATCCAGTGCAGGAAGAACCTATTCTATCCTGATCTAATCATTCCAAGGGGACAGGGAGAGAGAGAGGGGGGGTGAAGGAGCCTACACTAAGCGGTGAAACACCAAAAAAGGAAGTGGTTGAATCACATATCTGACTACTTGAAGTGGAGAGAGATGAATGGAGGAGAGGTTGGACAGAATGCACCACAGACCAAAGATAGATTTCACATGGAACACCCACTTCCAAACCCATTAAGTACAGCTCCCAGAACCTGCAACAAACATTAAAGTGTGCACAGTATACCCTGTAACAATGAGACGTAAGAAGAGACAACAAAATAAGCCAAGGATGGATAGATGCATCACGAAACAGATTTTATTTCTCTAAAATTTTACACAGTACATCATCAATGGGAAAGAGGTAAGAAAATTCCATTACATAGCCATGGGAGGAGGCTTAGACTCCACATTCTACCCTAAGGAAGAAAGAGAGAGGGGGCAAAGGAGAAAAAATGACCAACCCTTTGAATATGCCCCTTCATTACAATATATAGGAAGAATGAGAGAGAGGAGGGAAGAATTCAAATCCTGCTTCAACCACCTTGAGATATGCATTGAATCCTACTTTGAAATCTCAACTACCACCAATCAATACCTCTTTAAAATCCACCCACAATCTATCGAGTCTGTCGTTCCCTATGTCTGTTTTGCATGTCAAAGAAGGATAACGGCAAATCAAATCATCAAATCTGGGTAGTTTAAAAAATTGGATTTTGCATTAACGGCCTAAAAGACATTTTCCCATTTTTCACCACACTTATCTTCTCCAAAATTAATGTTTTAGATCTCCATGGCGTAGACGAGGCCGAGATATTTGCAATGGTGAAAGATTTGTTGAATTTCGAGCATTGAGTCAAAAGATATGCCCATCTAAAAATTTCAATCGGGTCTGTATAGAAATGGTGGCAACCAGTTACCAAAAGGGGCCCCCCTTTTTGAAACTAGACACATGGAGGGCTAGCGCATGTCTGAGGGCTTGCCTTTGTATTTTTCTTTTGAAGTTACACTAGGCTGATACGTGGCTTCTTCCGCTAGCTTGTCTCTTCTTTGACTATTCAACCCCGACCATGTCCGCCTCTTTGGACCTGGGACACGTGGAAGTTCTACACTCATTTAGAAACCCGCTCAGGATTTTTTCTTTGAAGAAGTATCGGGTCGACACGTGGAAGCTTTCACAGACTCTTGGAATTTTGAACAGTTGTTCCTAATTTTTTTGGGCCCTGAATACATGGCGACATGGCGCTCATTTGAAAATCACCTTTTGGGTCGTGCCTTGACATTGTGCTAATGTAACACATAGAGCCATCCGCAGACTCTCTATACTTAGTCAATTTTGGACCCGTTATGTCCCATTTTTAACTTGGTCTACGTGGTGATACCACACTTACTTGGGCCTCTAGCTTTTGGATTCAATCTTTGGAGGTTCACCATTTGGACACTTGGCAGTGTCAATTGTCTCCTCCATACCTAGTTATTTTTTAGGGCTCGTTCTAAGTCACTTCAGAGCTCAATGACTTCGAGCCTTCCTCATTTCTTTTCCTTTAATCCTCTGGCTTCTTTGACATTGTTTTCTTCTTTCCCGATCATGATTCTCCATACTAGACCCTTCATGTAACCTATTCATTGGATTCTAAGAATGGGTTCGTTCGATGGGACCATTTCTTGAATTTCTTCCTGCCTGGGGTCGTGTTTGATCAATTTTACTGGGGAAATATTTGGGATAGTAGGAACATGACCTGAAGATCTGATATCCTATCTGACCTTAGAGAATGTAATGATTATATCTATTTGGACGATCATTCCATCCTCGATGTTCAAAAAAAAAGGTATAGCAAAAGTATCTAATGGTTTTATTAACAATGTTTTGTTAGTTCCTAAACTTAAAATGAATTTTATTTCTTGTTCTCAACTGACTCGAAATAACTATAGTGTAGCCTTGTTGAAAGATAAAGGGTTTTATTAAAAATGAACAAGATGTTACTATAATTGAAGGAATACAAAGATATGGTCTTTATGTGTTTAATGGATTTCCCTTTGCTTCTTATTTGACATCTCAAAGAAGTGACATGCAATTGTGGCATGAAAGACTAGGTCATGCCAACTTTAGGATCATGTACGACATGTCTTGAATGAACCTAGTGTCTGGTCTGACACCTATTTTCCATAAATCATGAAACATGTGAAGGGTTCTTACATGGTAAGAAATCTTCTAACCCCTTCCACCTTCATCATGATGCAAACTCTACTAATCCTTTGGAACTTGTCCAAAGTGATGTCCAAGGACCCCTAGAAGTTTCATCCCTTAATGGTTCTCTGTATTTTTTCACGTTTATTGATGATTTCTCTCGTATGATTTGGTCTTATTTTATCAAAATAAATATGATTTCTTGTCAAAATTTAAGGAATTTAAAGCTTTAGTTAAAATTCTATTTTGTGCGTGTATCCTATAATTCATAGTCTTCTATGACACCACATAATGGGGGAGTTAATAGCATACATTATGAAATCAGACTAAATATTCAACCAAACATCCCCCACTAAATCTCATGCAATGAGAACAGCTAATCCATATTCCTCGAAATAGAATGGGATATGCAGAAAGGTAAAGGCACACTATTTTGGACAATGGATTGAACCATGTTTCTATTCATCACAATGTCCCTAAATTTCTCATGGTTGAAATAATCTAATATTGATTTTCACATTTTGAATCTCTTGAAGCCACTAAAGCCTTAGTTAACTCATAAATCCTTTTCATAGAAAGAGTCTTCAAATCAAAAATCAAGTTTTGGAGTCATTTAGAGTCTCGTTCATGGTATCCCAACTATCTAGTGCTTTCATTCCACAAATCAAAACGGAAGATTGTTCCTTGATCAAATCTTTTTTCTTGTAAATGTTTTCTAAAACTTGTGTAATTGTTAGAACGAAAAACTAAAGGTCTCAGGATCTACGATCCTTCAAAAAGAGAAGTTATAGAAAATCAAGAATATTAAAATATTAGAAAACCCTTTTAAGATCTTCAAGACTTCTTTTTCTATTATTCATGATGAATCTAATGGGAATTCGATAAATAATGATAATAACAGGTCAAATGATGTATGACAATAAATAGAAAATAAGGAATGAACCTAATAAGTTGAATAAAGAGTATATGTCAATAACATCCTAACTATGGATCCAAATGATCTATATGGGTTGACACTAATACCTATCAAGACTTTGATCCTGAAATCCATTCATTAAAATTAGGTGTTTATAATTCAACATTGTTATTCTATGCTTTAATGGCGATGTATGAACTTATATTACAAATGTTTTCCATGAATATTCTTCTAACGAAATTTTAGGTAGAAGTAATGACCAATCTGAATATACTTCCTTAAATAATATGGAAACTTGTGTAATTGTAGTCCCTCCTGTGTGAAAAACAAAGTGTAGTGTGATCTAGATGCTGTGTGTGATGTGTGTGTAAAGTGTGATGTTTACATACATCTGATCTTGTTTCTTTTTCCTGGTGTAATGGTGGTGTTTATGGGACGAATCTCGTATTTAATCTTTGAGTAGTACTATTATACGACTACATTGATAACACTTTACAATAATGGAAAAATATGACCCCAATCATACATGATGTCTCAGAAATTTAAAAAACATTTATGGTTAATAAATCCATAAAAAAGATTTCCAATGACTGTATTCATCATTTGGTGACCTCAAAAAAGAGAATCGTGTGATGAAACAACCATGTCAATAGGCTTTGAATTATGCATAAAATAACATTGAACTGATTTGTAAATGGAAACCAAATATTTACATGGTTAAAAAAAAAAATCCTAGAGCTATGGTACTGCAAATCTACTTAAAACAAATCTCAATGAAGTCTCCCTTTCTTCACTGATCTAAACGGATAAAAAAATCAATCTAAACAAATAATTGTCCAATACAAATTAGAAGAAAATCAATATAATTCTTATGACTCGTAACTGATCCATATTAAATGAATTTTCTTATTACTAGTAATTATAATGTTTGGAACTATGAATAATTAAAACTTAATTAATTATAAATACTTTTAAACTAACAAATCAGGATTATTGCCCTTATGCATTTCTAAGTGCAAAAGCATGGCCATATATAAGGATAAAAATTCAATGGTTGTATCTCAATCACAATATGCCACTAATTTTCTTACAAAGGTTTAATATGATTTATTGTAAACATGTTTTTATTCCTATAGAAGTTGGATGTAAACTAGATCCTAATACATGCATGTGATTTAAAAGATAATCCTACTTTATACAGGAAACTTGTAGGCAGTTTGATTGATCTAACTATTACTAGACTTGACATTTCTTATGTAGTAGGAATTTCTTAAATATTTATGCAGGATGTCATATCAGGATCACTAGAAGTTAGCCAAAATAACATTGTGTTATATTAAAGGCACAATTAATTTTGGTTTACATTATACTTCTTCTAATAATGCATATTTATATAGATATTGTGATTTGACCATGTTGGTGATGTGATAGATTGAAATTCTACAACTGGATAAGTGTTCAAGTTTGGTGTAGGTGTATTTACTTGGAGCAGTAAAAATAAACCAAAATTCTCCATTTCTTCTACTGAGGAAATGTATAGACGTTTAATGGAAGCAGCGAAAGAAGCCATGTGGCAGAAGCATTGGAAGAGATACACATGGAATCTAAAGGAAGTACTCCTCTTCTATCTTATAGCCAGAGTTACATTTCTCTTGCTAATAATACAATTCATCATCAAAGGACAAAGTATATAGAGATTCATATGCACTTTATGCGAGAGAAGCTTCTCTATGGTGATATAGATCTCCAGTTTTGCCTAAACTGAAGATCAAGTTATAGACATGTTTACGAAGCCATTGTGTGTTGTAAAATTTAAAAGTTTCATACAATTTTTGTCCTTTCATATTTTCCAGTGAGGGGGAGTTCACATGGAAATATCACCTCATAATGGTTGTCTAGTCAATATCTCCTTCTCCTTTATACTTCTGCTCCATTTAGAAAGAATTGTAAAAATATCTTTGTGATCTTTTGTAAACTTATAACTCTAAGTTTACGGTGTACGATCAAGTGTGTTGCATCTATTTTTAAACCGTTGGAGGTTCTTGTGTTATAAAAGGATCTTAGAGATGTGGTTTGATATTTTATCCATGATAAATTGTGAGATGTAGTCTCACCAATCACGTTTATCCTAAATCATAACTTCTGATTTATGGAGTCCAAATCCTTTGGTACTAAAAGGTAAGTTGAACATGATGAAGGTGATATAAATCCTTCAAAAATGATATGCTAGCCTAAACCTTGACTATCAGTTTATGGATTTGTAAATCTTGTTGTACAAACAGATAATGTCGGCATATGGTTCTCCCTTTAATATTAAGCGCGAGTGTAAGAACTTAATAATAAGTACCTATAAAATTTAGTTTATAATTAAATGAATTTAGAATATGATTATATTATTAATTATTTAATATATTGTTTTAGGTTATGTTTACAAGGGTTAGCATTAATTTAGTTAATGTTATTTTCTTATTATATTTATGATTAGGGAAGGTCAAACTACAGAGGTGACTTTATATAGTTCATGACATCTATGGGTTCAATTAAATATGGTCGCGAACCTTATCGCGTTAGTAAAAACCGAGGAGAGATCATACACCTCTGGATCAGAAGCTTAGGTCCACTAGATTTACTGGATCTGTGCTATGATGTTTCACATATAAATGGAAATTCCAAGGTGAAGTAAAAGGCGTAAATTAAGCCGCAAAGGTCGAGAAGAAGATCTATCCACGTAAACACCTGTGTGATAAAATGTAAAATTTATTTAAATGTGTTCACCTTAGGGTCGCCAATTATGCATCTAAAAGTATGAGAGAGGGAATGTTACCCCCACTCACAACGTATGAATTCCAAGCCAAGACTAAATGGAAAATCGTCCCCTCCAAAAATAATACTAAGCCTTGAGGATGAGAAGAAATCTTCATCATTGGTTCACCTTGAAACGCAAATTAAAGATATCATCTAGTGATACTCTATTTTGAATCAGTCCTTTCACCCTTTTTCATTTCTGATTTTCATTTGCTCCTATTGATGGATGTATGCCATTTAATTAATGGTATCCCTTTGGGAACATATCCTAAAACTCATGTAGTAGCTTAATTATCTTTGCTAGCTCAAATTTATACCAATAATCACCAATTATTACTTCCTTTGGCATGTCTTAAGTTCTAATGTTTACTTTCTTGGTCTTCAATGTCACAAGGTATGCTATGCGCTTTCTCATCTGTGAATTCCAATACCTAATGTGCACCCTCTATATTCTTAATATACAAGTCCTTAACCTCTTCATCATCTGGGAGGATAAGAATGGAAACTCGATATTCCTTATATCTTTTTGTGTTTCAAGTGCGCCTCAACAATATTTCTTCATGGGGAAAATGTCCACCACCATGGTTTGTGTTATTCTGAGGTTGATTAAGTAGTTTTATGTGGCAGTTGTGTCATGGGAAGAGGCTTAGCCAGTACACTGTCCCAGGGTGTAATGTGGGGGCATGAGATTTAGAGCTTCATGGGGGAGGGGGAGGAGTGTGCGGCCAGGCCACGGCCTCTCCATAATACATTCAGTGGCCATAACCAAAACCAAGCTATTTTTTGGGTATTTTTGTTTTAAAAAAAAATAAGATATATACCATAGCACACATCTACAGCCTCTCCCAACAGTAGTAGTAATAACTGGAGTACAGAGCCAAATACATACGAAGGAAAATGCATCTTTGCTTCCTTGCAATACACCAATTACTTTCTCAAATATGAAACATGGACCATGAGGAGAAGTCTTCCCATCATAATCTGATACGAATTAAGGGATTATTTTCTCCTTCAATACCTATATATATATATATATCACCCTGATATCATGCCAATATAGTAGGTTATATATATATATAGCCCACTAGTGCACTTATGATTTAAGATTAAAATGAATTAATTAAATATTATTGCAGAGTTACTACTATGATATATGATGTAAAAATTCTAATATACAATAATACATAAGCAATAAATTATATACAATATGAAACCCTAAGCAAAGAGGGGAGATATGAGGACTTAGCTAACTTCTGAGTCAACAAGAAGTGATTTGGGATAATGAAATACTGGAATAGGCTTAGAAGAGTGTTACACAGGGTCAATGGAAGTTCTAAACTGTGAAACTACACAGGACAGGAGCACCCACAAGAGGACAGGAGCACCCAAGAACTAGTGTCTAGATCTGGGCATTTTTATCCAGGTAAACATTGTGGATCTGGATATTTTAGTGTTAGATAAGGTTCTTTGTTGGTCCCTATTTTTTGCTCTATATTTTTTGTCTTATCTACGATTGTACTTATAACCTGCAAGAAATAATTTCACCTACACATACCCATAAACCACATCAATCCTTAAAATTAAAATGTAGAATGAGGAGTAAGACTGACCTTGATGGTCACCTGAAGAGTGAACTTATGACCGATCATTGCACTACATCTCAGACTGCATGTAGTTCTTGTGTGTGTTTGGAAATGATGCCCTAGGATTCCCTTGTAAAATTTGTACAAACAATAGCGGGCTATATCTACAATGTAGAAGATGTATAGTATGTGTGGATGGAATAGAATAAACTTCCCCTTCCTATGTTGTGTATACATAAGTATGTAGCATTTTCCCTTGAATGGGTGCTATACGGGTGAATTTGATGTTGTTGTGCCTTTGAATGCAAGCTTAGGTGGTATTATGTAATGCTTAGTGTTTTATCCCTTATTTTGAAAACATAACTATGTATTTATATGATTCCTTTGCTTGAATTTCCTAATTGACAACTGAAAGGCCGACCCAAAGTGATAAAAAGTAATTAAAAATGAAAGGGGTCCAAAAGGATAAGAAAAGGATAAAGAGGACATGAGCACCTAGGAGGACAAGAGAACATGGCACTAGTTTCTTAATTGGGTGCTAGTGTCTGAGGCCATATAAAGATAAAACAATTAAATGCCAGCAAGAGTGTAATATGAATAAAGCCAATAAAAGTGTAAAATACAAAGAAAAGTGCTAAAGGGAGTTGTCAATTACTAGCTTTCTTTCTTATTAATCATGTAAATGCTAGCATGTTTTTAGGACCTATAAATGTACCCAAGTGCATATATTTTATGTCTACATATACCTGCAGGGGATAGGGGATGTGTATGGTAGAAACAAAGGCACATGAAAACAAGAGAGGATAGTAACAAGTATTAGTTAAAATGAGCTAGTATGAAATAAAATACAATGTAACAAGCAAATAGGAATACAAGATGGACCGAAAAAAGTAGGTTTCATACATGGGAGATTTCTCAAAATGTCACAAGAAAATCAGGGTGGATGGGGCCATAAGAAAACAATAATTAAGCAAGACATAGGGGATAGCCCGCAAAAAATAACAATCAATAAAAAAGAAAAGAGTGACAGATAACCATGGTTGTATTGATCATGCAAGATAAATGCTACACATAAAGCACCCATTAGCATGTTATAAAGATAAATAGTATGTCAAAGCATGTATATAGCAGTGAAAAGTAAGTGATAGTAAAAATAATAAGTGAATGATGTAACAATGGAACCTCTAATGTGTGAATTAGTAGAGTAGAAAAGGTAGATGCCCCCATGAGCTTTAGTAGGACAAGTAAAGAGATATGTCAAACATCATGCATCGTGTATGAATCTATGATAGGTCCTACATTTACCTCAAGATACCAAGTGAATGGGCATGCGTATATAGAAGAAGATAATGATATACTAAGAATCTGGCTAGTATAGTAAGAAAATTTCAACATATAACTAGTATAAGCTAACGAGAGTAAATACAACCAAGATATGAAAAATTTATGTGAGTGTGATAGTGTGGTGTTATATCCAAGACATGGAAATTATAGGAGCAGTGTTCCCCGACAATAGATGTGCATGAGACAAGGTTCATTTATAAACTCTCCCTCAACAGTCAAGAATGAACCATAAAACAAGAGTATCTCATTGGGAAATGATTATGTTGTATGGGAACCATCGATGTGGTGATGCTCAGAAAGATAGTCATGAAGCACGGAGTGAGATAGATTAGTAGATGTTATGAAATATGTATTTCAAAGTATTGAATTCGAAGTGTAACAAGGTTATGTGATGTGTGGTTCATTTATGAAGTGTTCCCTCAACATTCAAGTGTGAATTGTAGCACTAGAGTGTGTCATCGGGTAATGATGGTACAATGTGTGTACTAAAGTTGTAGGAGTGCTTAAAAAGATTAGACATGGAGTGCGGAGTGTGAGTGTAGTAGTAGACACTAGAGATAACTGATAGTGATGGAGGGGTGGGAAAGTGTGGTGCCCCCAAGTGTGTGAGGGGTGAAGAATCAAGTAAACTCATCAA
This sequence comes from Taxus chinensis, assembly GCA_019776745.2. Classification (NCBI taxonomy): domain Eukaryota; kingdom Viridiplantae; phylum Streptophyta; class Pinopsida; order Cupressales; family Taxaceae; genus Taxus; species Taxus chinensis. Next base: position 697,784,614 of record CM034148.1, read on the forward strand.
AGAGATTGTCAGTGTTAAGATCGTAAGTGATAGGATTTGGATTAGAGACATAGTAAGTGATAGTATGAGGTTGATCATAGAGATAGCTAGAGCAACATAAATTATACATTCCCATAGCATATTCTTCATCAGTAAAAGGAGGTTGTGGAATATCATGTGTGTACTAGTGAGTGAGATTTTGCGTATAGTAAAGGAATGAATCATTACATATAGAAACACAAAAAAGGGCATAGGAAACATGATATCAGTATGATTGGGATAAAGATTTCCACCAATATAATCGAACCAAGATTAGCCAAGGGTGAGGGGAGAGGAATAGGGTGATATTGCAAGGAAGATGACCAAGTGGAAGACACGAAGGCCATAAGTAGTAGTAATGAGTAAATATCCATGGTACAAGTGGGGAGAGTGAGATGGAGGGAGGAGATCATTGAATCTGAATTCTAAGTGGGCTAAACCTTCATGTGTGAATTTTTTTTTAGGGAAAGTGGGATCAAATAAAATATGAGACCAATAAGATTCATGGATGAATAAGGTACATGTAAATGGATTGAACGACGGGGTGGATGTGGCCAGAGGTGAAGGCATGAGATCTAGTGCATGGATAGTAGTCTGGAAAGGGATCATAGTTGTAGTAGAAGGAGGACATATTTTAAAATGATATTCACCTAGGATAGTAGCAAAAAAAGTTTCTTAGAAGTAGGATTCATCTATTTCAAGAGGAGTAAAGTTGAGATTGCACAATTTTTCATCGGTAAGATCACCGACATCGACCTCATCATTAAAATCATCAGTATTGGCATTATTTTGTTAGATAGAATTATCAAGGGTATTAGGAGGAGTGGAGCTAGATGTATGGTTGGGAAGGGTATTGATAGGTGGGGTAATGGTAGTGCTATAGGGAGATGAGGTGGGTGATAAAAGATTGGTGGTATGCATAGGAATGGAAGGGAAGGGTGTGGAGGTAGAAGAAATAGTGGGAGCACTAGATTGACCAACATTGTATGTACTAATATTATGGTATGGAATATGATGAAAGGGAGGTATGGACATGGCTGTGACTAGATCTATGCAAAAAAACTTGAATGGATCAAGGTCAACGAAAATAGTGTGCTCATATCCATCGTGTAAAAATTTAACACACCGATAAACCGTAGAAGGGACTACATGCATGGCATGAATCCATGGTCTACCAAGTCATAAATTGAACTAAAATTATGTTGCAATGGCATAAAACTGGGTGGGAAGGGTTTTGGTTCCAACTTGTAAAGTTAAGGTGATGGTGTTGATGCATGTGTGAGTAATGGAATCATAGCCGTGGACAAGAGTAGAGGATTTATTAATTAAACTATCAAAAATTTGCTATTGCGTGAGTAGTGAGAGAGAACATAAATTTATAGTGGATCCATTTTCAATAAGTAAACACTTGATATAAATGGAACCGATAGTATCGGTAATAATAAAAGGTGTAGGAAGATCGCCAACAATCATGGGTGGGATATCCTCATCACTGAAATATATGGCATGCGGTAGATTTTTGAGAGATTGAATAAGATGGGTAAAGGCAACATGACAATTATCACATTCAATTTGTATGGAACATAGGGAAGCCTCTAAGGTATAAATAAAATCTGGTGCATTTCATAAAAGATCATAAAGAGAGATTTTGGACGGTGTATTCTTGAAGTGCTCAATGATGTCATATCCTTTGGAAGTGCTAGTAGGAACTATAGAGGTAATAGGTGGTGGGATAAAGATAGTTGGAGCTGTAGGTGGGTGGTTGCGGTGATTTTTGACCACATTGATGGTTGGATCAAGCATCAAAGTAGTGAAACGGGGAGGATGTTGGGTACAGACTTGCATAAAATCAGCAGTGGTGGCAGCCGTGCCAGAAACCTTAGTTAGTACATAGGATGGATAATAAGATTGGTCCATAAATTCATAAGGAGATAGAATCTGATGCATGTTCAAAAGGTAGGGCTCACCAAATGATTTAATATAAATGGAATTAAATCTTAATTTCATAGAAATTACTCTAGTGTATGATATACAAATGATAAAATACAGTAAATGGACAAGAAACAAGCATGTAATAATATAAAACCCTAAGAGAGAGAGAGAGAGGATGACTTAGTTGCTTTCACACAATATGGAGATTATCTAGGTAGGTGAATAGCTGGAACAAACTAGAAGAAGCATCGTCAAGGCTCACTGGAGATTCTGAGACCCACAACTATGAAGGACAGAAGCACCCTCGGGAGGACAAGAGTGCCTAGGCGTTAGTGACTAGATCTGGGCACTAGTGTCCACCCAGATACTCAAGTTCTGATATTTTTTGTACATGAGGAGATTCGTTTTTGATCCCTATTTGTCTCTTTAATATCACTTCAATGTTGTCAATTATATAGGTAACCTACGAAACAAATGTCTAGCTATACATGCCCACAAACCACATCAAATCCTAAAAATAAATATACATTCTATGGAGTCGGACTGACCCCGATGGTCATCCGAAGAGTGAACTTAGTACTAAGCGTTGCACTACATTTCATACTCCATGTAGTTATGTGTGTAATAATGTCCTATGATTCCATTGTGTAAGTTTCACAATGATATTGGGCTAGATCTAGAATGTAGCAAATGTATAGAATGTGTGAGATGAAATAGAATAAACTTCCCCTCCTATGTTGTGTATGCAGAGTGATGTAGCCCTTGCCCCTTGAGTGAATATTCTAGATGGATGCCTTGTGATTCTCTTTGTTCCTTTGGATGCAAGCTTAGGTGATAGTAGATAATGTTAGTGTTTTGCCCCTTATTTGAGAGCTATAACTATGTAGATATATGATTCCCTTCTTTGATTTTCATAATTGACAAATGGAAGGCCAACCCAAAAGTGTAAAACATGCCCATTAAGTAAAAGAGACCCAAAAGAGTGAGAAAATAAGGGAGAGTTTCAGGAGCACCCAAGAGGTGCGAGTGTCCTAATTGGGCGCTAGTGTCTAAGGCCATAAAAGATAAATCGGTCAAATACTGACATGGTTGTAGGGTGTGTAAGGTCAATAAAAGTATAAGAGACAAAGCAAAAGGCCCAAAAGACATTGTCTATTACTATTTTATTGCTTAGGAATCATGTATATATTAGTATGCTTTAAGACCTAGGATGTTCCCAAGTGCATAGATTTTATGTCTATGGTTATCAAACTTGAGAATAATATATTGGAGATCAATTATTCCATGATATCTATAACAATACATATGGAAAGCTTTAAAAAATACCAAATAAGTGTATAAAAAAGAAACAATTTTGTGGTATAGTTTTTAAATAAGGGTATGAAATGAAACTAAAACATGCAATAATTTAGATTAGAAATGTAAAGGATTTTGAAAACAAAAATCTTAATTGTTTAGGGATAGATAAATTTTGATTATTTTATTTCGAATTGATATAACAATATAAAGATGAGATGCTTAGCTTTTGTTTACTATCTATCATTTGCAAAGGATGTCACATATTTGTAGCTACTTAGAAAGGTATTGTATGGTGCTCATGTTAGAAAAATAAAAAAGCTTGTCTAGATGCTACAAGTAAAGTTATACCCCTATGGTTGCTACCACTATAAAGGTATGATTATAGTGTCCTTAATTATTTTCGGGGTGTAAATTTTTAGTATGTATCCCAATAATTTGTTTATATACAATGATACCTCTTTTCTCTTATTATTGTCCAAACCTAATTATGTGTGTTTGATAAAAAGAGCTTACAATGGTTTATAATTTTGGTTTAGAATTTCCCGAACCACTCCTCATGAATGGCTAATATTTTCTACATACCAATTTTCCAAAGAGGGATGAAAACCATGTATTTCTTCCAATTATTTGAGTTTTTAGATGTGTAAAATCACGAAGAATCTAAATATAGCTATGTATTTTAATTTTCACACTTTGTATCATGAAAAATTGACCAATTTGTATTTGGATTTGGATATATGTATTCCTCTAGATATTTTCCTTGAAGACTTTACATGTGGACAATACTTTTTCTAATGATCTATAATGTAGTGAGAGTGTTGTAAGGTTGTGAGAGGTGCTTCCAAGGTATGTCATGACCTTAGGGATGATTTTCATATATAGGAAACTCTTTGGTAGTTTATTTCCATATCTAACCCATGAAACATGTATAGGTTGAACTAATGGAGATTGTGTGGTTTAAAAACTAGCTGTCAAAGGCTCTTAGACATTGTTGGCATTAGATCATACACCTATAATATTCAATACTATGTTGGTTTAATGGTATTATCTAAAGAGTGAAAATATGGACCTAGAGTATGGAGGATGTTTGTCTAGGATTATAAAGGTTTTCCTTCATAGATTAATTTAATCATGAATAAGTATGACTTGAAGATAAAATTGGTTATGATAGTTGATGGCTAGATTGATAGAGAGAAATTGTGCTCAAGATTCAAATATATATGTGAATTGTCAACATGTGTCAAAAATGATGCTTCCAAAGTATCAAAGATATAGTTTAGGTGTTTATAGTTTCCTCCATTTTTAATATAGTATTGAAAAATGATATATTAAAAAGATAAAAAAAAAAGTGTTAGTATATATCAAAACATACACTTTTTATAGTCTAAGATATACTTGTATCATATATTTAATGGATAAAACATATGTGTGCACATCATTATTCATACTTATTTATTATTACATTTTTATAAGTAAAGTATAAATAAGAATATATTTACTATTTATACTTAAAATAAGATTTATCAATTTTGAGATTTTATCTCTAAAAACACAATCCCTTGTTATCCTAAAACTTGTTACTTATCAATGTAATAAGATGGATGGCATAGATGAAGATGAAAATATTTCATTGTAATATTATATTGAGGAGACCCATTAGCACCCCCTCTTATATAAGCTTAGTGTTTCATTGTTTTCTTTACATTTTTGGAATGTGATGAAACAGAAGGGTGTGGGCTAAGGAGGAATACATGTTGTGTTGGTCAGTTGGAGATTGATGCGCATGTTTTGAATTCTTGATTTTATGCTAATTGTGAGAGCTTCCTTTTGGCTAGGAGGAACTACATGAAATAGAAAACAAGACCACAAAAGAGGAGTTAAATAATATATGACAGTGGATTGCCTAGCGTATGCTGGATCCGGGAAGTGTGATACTTCCTATAAGGTTGTCAATCCACTGTTTTATAAAACAAATATTGAAATAACTGAAAATACCTACATAAACAAATCTAGTGCTAGTATTCTAATTAGGGTACCTCAGATCACTATCAGCGTCGATCTAATTAAATACTAAAACTATGCGGGTCAAGGTCTTTAGGTCAGATTGCAGGTTGGTCAGGTGGTTTCCAGGTCATAGACAGGGCTTTAACAGGGTTAGGTAAGGTGTTTAGGTTGTTTTGGTGGGTAAGTGGTTGATGGTTTACATAATGTTGGCAAACACAGAGACCGACGTCAGTCGGGGTATGACCGATCATGGTTAGGAAGAACCGACGATGGTTATGGGTAATCAGTGTCGGTATAGTCGGGCTGATAAGATTCAATAAGATTTGTTAGTGGGGTTTGAGTTGAGGTTAGGCAGAGATGAAAGAGGGCATAACTAGGTATATGGGGATCTTAGGAACACTCAGAAATATGTAGAGGTCGAGTATAGGTGGTTTTATGGTGTGGGTGGGGGAATGGTTGAGTTTACAGGAAAGTAAATGGTGGGGAAATGGGAATGCAAGTGGAAACTAATAACAGCAATAGAAGAACCCAATAAACTAAAGTAGAAATAGATGATGCAGGGAGAAAGTATACTTACTATGGTGCAGGTTCAAATGGTTGGATGGTGATGATGGTTGATCAGAAGAATGGTGTTCGATACCGCATTAGTACTTCCTAAAATATTACCGTGAGTGCAATACCTCTGGATCTGCCTTGGTGCTGGCTATGGATGTCTATAGGTGCGAAAAGACTCTGGTTTTTCTTGCATGTAGCTCTCCTCTCTTCTCATTTTCTTCCATAATATTCCAACCCATAAACAAGGTTACCAAAGTGAATAAATGGTAACCGACGACGGTTCTTGGTTGATCGGCATTGGTTTTAGGATGACTGGCGTCGGTTAAGGTGGGATTCCCTAGGTTTACTAAAATTGGCAGATCTCAGATCATTTGGGTTAGGTCCGTTCATTTATTCTCATATCAGAATGGACGTTACGTTTTTATGAGCGGGGAGGTAGTTAGAGAAATAATAGGATTTGATTTTAAGGGTTGAACTAAGTCTTATTCATTTATGGAAACATGTTATGGATAGGTCTAGGTGAGGTGTGCATCCATTTAATTAAAATAATTAAATTAATAATGGGGTGAGGATGGGTATTAATTTAATTGTAAATAATTAAATTAATATTAATGTGGGGTATAAGGGTCATGGTTAGGTGGATGTGTTTAAGTTGGTTATTCGAGAGGAGACCAAGGGGAGTGTGACCCAATTTTGGTGTCTAAACTTAGTATATTGGTATTTATTATACCTTGATAATATTTGTGTTTTAATATTTTACATGTATTCACTTGCATTTGTGGGTAATAGTCTTGACATTTCTTATTCATAAATCCTAAAACCTATACTAGATTTGATATTTTAGTGGACCTTCCACAAATATAATATGGTATCAAATATTTTCTAAGATTTACTTCATCATATGGATGAAAAAAATGTTCATTGTAATATTCTTGTGAGGGTCATTGAACTTCCCATACATATGAGTTAATGTATTACGGTAGTTATTATACCTTCACATATTTGTATTTATATTGTCTTAATGTTTCATAAGTATGCATATGTAACTATGGGTGATAGTCTTGAGGTTTTTTATTCAAATATTATAGAACCTATACCATATTGTATATATTAATGTCCCTTTTACACATCTAAATTTCATAGATGATATTTCATCTTTGGAAATCATTTCCTCTTCATTTTTTGATATTTCTATCAAAGTTACATCAACAAAAACTTCCTAGTTTAAATATGTAAAATGGTTACATGAAAATTATTTAACAACAAGATTGTATGAAACTTGTTGGGAATGATGTCATTTTTGGTATTTAAAATTATGCTAAATTTATATAATTTCTATTTTTAGAAATAATCTAAAAATAGATTTTTAATATTGTTTTGGAATTATTTATTTCATTTATATGTTTAGTCATATAGGAGAAAATAATTTATTTTCAGTGTTTTCCTGAAAAAGAGTTGAAAAGGAAAAAAATAGATTGTCAACTGTCAGTTTCTAAATAAGTACAAATTCTTGTGTAGACATCCCGAAAGAGGTGGGAAACACTTTATAAGTTACAATAACTACAATATTCTAATTTTGTTATGATACCTATATTTTAGGGACCTGGGGGTGCATTTTCTAGAGGATAGCTATAATTAGGATTCGAATGCTTGCCTTGCTTGCATAATTTTATTATGGGAAAAGCTTCTTGCACGTAGAATTTTTCCATGGATTGCACAAGTCTATTTTTGAATTAAATGGAAACCCAAAATTATTTTATGATTATTTCAATATTTTTATTGGTTCTATTTTGAGTTTAACTTGGTTGGCAAGTTGAGTTGTAAGTGGAAAAGTTAGCCTTTTGTGTTGATAAAAGCATGACCCAAAGCATGGTGCCATAACACTCCATTTTTGCAATTTGTTTGCAAGTTGAGTTGTAAGTGGAAAATTTATCCTTTTGTGTCAATAAAAGCATGACCTAAAGTATGCCGCCATAACACTCCATTTTTTCAATTTGTACAAGTATTTTTTCTACTATTTTTATTTCAAGCATTCAAATTCAATAACCATAAACCTTACAAAGATTATTTTGAAGTTCAATGGTGCATATGGTGCACAATTTAATAATCAAGTAAACAAACAATTACAATAGCTTAATACATAGTTTTCCTAGGCCTTGTTTGGATGATATAGAGCTTCTTTTTGGGTTATTTCAAAGCTTGATCAACACTTGAATTTTCTATTTTTGTTCTCCTTCCACATCCATTCCTCACTTTCAAAGTTATCATTAAGAATTAGGAAGTGCAATTACAAAAGAAAGAGTTAAATACTAAATTAAGACAACCCTACAATAGAAAGTAAATTTGATGTAACACAACTTTAGGTTACACATGAATGATGAATTATTTATTCATAACATCCCCCCTTAATTCATCATAGTTTCAAGTGTTAAGAAATTAGCATGAACATTGTATTTTACAATGTGGTAAAATAGTTTTTAGTATGGTAGAATATAATTTGTTATTATATCCCAACATAATACATTACTAATATAGTTTGTAATGTATTGTTTGTATTACAAGTCAAACAACCACCCGATTCTAGGACAAGATCATGGATTGATGACCCCTATATATGGGATTTGGTTTCCTATATATTTGCATGTGTAAGAAAAATCTTTAAATATATTATCATTCTTTGTCTGCTATCTTTGTAATGTGTTCGGCTCCATTATTGATTGCTTGAGTTAAATCTACATATAAAGCTCTTCAAATAGGTTACTGTGGTATCCAAATAATATTAGTGTTTTTTTCCTATCATGGTGCAGATTTCTTGAAGGGGCAGTCCTCTCTTATATTTCCCCAGTCCATGTAATATATTGAAGATAAGTCACATGAATGTAGTATCACAACATTTAATATAAGTTCATAGATGTTAAAGTCCATGCATGTGTTCCTCCAGATCCATTCTGACGTCTTCCACTCATTTTCATTTTCGAGCATAAAAAATATTTTGATCTCTACATAGGGTTGTGTACAGTCCATCTATTCCTTCTATTCGGTTCACTACCTAATTGTGCACTTAAATCTTGTTACGGAAAAAATATATGTGCTTACTTAAATAATCATTGGCACTTTCATGCATGTCATAAAGGTGAATAAAACATTACAGAGAAATATGTGTTATTTACTGAGAATTGGACGTGGAGCTACATCAAGTAAGAACATATTTTTTGTTTTAACTCATGTGCAGTTTGAAGAATAAAGTGTGGAGATGCGCATATGATTTTGGTAGTAGGAGGGAGCTTGGCCTAGCTCGGTAGGTTGAAGGCATGTAGGGGTTGCGAAGGAAGGCATGTAGGGGTTGCACAATATCTTAAATTGCGATTAAGTCACATAAACATTTTGGAAAAGGACAAGAGAACCAGTAATAGTGCGTAGGAGAATGTTGGAGGTAGAACTCAGGAAGAAGAACGTGTGACAAAAGAGGACAAAGGTGTGGAAAAAGAGTGAGATAAAAGAAGTGCATGATAAGATGGAGAGTTGGAAAAAATGAAAAAACATGTCAGAAACGTTTTGACAAAGATGAACATTTAGAAGAACCAACGACCAGATCAACATGGCACAAATAGAGGTGTGGTAGATCAGAGAATTAAATTATCTCAAATTTAAATGAGGAGAGAGAAGCGGGAAATATTAAATGAGGAGAGAGAAGCGGGAAATATTAGGGAACAAAACTATAAAAAGGAAGTAAGTTCACCATTTTGGGGTTAGCAAGAAGTGGGTCCGAGGGAAGAAAAAATTGTAGGCCATTAGAGTCGAGGAGGTGTGGAATGTTATTTTAAGCACACTAGTCTAGGTTAGGTCTTAGAAAGACACCACATAATTTGTAAAAGATCCATGAGTGAGTTGGAATCTCCATTTGAGATAAGCTACATTATAGATGTTGTAAAGGCGTTTTAAAGGACTATAAAGAAAACATTAATAGTTTTCAATTTGTTGTGTGACTCTGTAAAAGGCGGAGAGGATTTGTCTTTCATAAGAAAGGGAAAAGGTGGAGAAGAAGACAAACAGATGGATGGTCTTTAGTGGGTCCAAACCTAAGAGTGCGCAAGGAGATAGATATACAGGAAAGAGGAGAGTAATGGTAGGTAGCACCAGAGTGTGCACAAAGGAGAGGAGGTGTGTGATGAACAACACAACCTAAAAATGCATAAAATGAGGATGCGTAAAATAAAGAAGAGGTCATAACAAGGAGGCAACGAGACAACAAAGAAGAAGGTGCACATGTATTAAGTGTGCAGTGAAATCCCATGAAGGGAAGATGGGTAGGGAAGATGTGAACAAGGAAATAAAGTGGTGCACAAAGTAAAGAGGTGCACAAAAGAAGAATCGCAGTGAAAAGGTGACAAGAGATATGGAGAAGAAGACAAGAAGACAAGAAGATAAATACGTGCATGGAAAATGCACAAGGGAAAGAAGTCTAGAGATGAAGTGGGAAAAAAAAAGAGACAATCCCCAAAGGATTTAGGTTGAGGTGGATAGACAGAGGAAAGTATATAATTTTGATGAAGAAAGTTGAAGGTGAGTGCAGATGCTCAAAGTAGAAGGCTCATGAAAAAATCCTTATGAGGAGGATGGTTTGAGGAAAGTAGGGACTTGTGCAAGAGTAGAGTGGGAAAAGACTCACCAAGGATCAAGGAGATAGATCCATTGGAAAGAGGGGGTCAAGCTATGGTGGGCAAAAGCTCACAAGATTGCGCAAGATAACATGAAGAATTCATAATAAGGTGACAAAATATTGGAAGAGGCACCAAAAGAAGCGCAAATACTAGAGCTTGGCTTGCTAGGTGAAGAAGTTGGTACTACTTTCTCGCACGGTCCGAAGGGTGCTCCTACCACTCACTAAATATAATTTTGGTGGAAATCAAGTTTCAAGTACCCCAGATGTTTAATATAGCAACATCCTAGGACCAAGACAATCCTAGAAAAAATTTCCTAATTATGTGCACGAGACTTAGAAAGTGCATAAGAAAAAAATATGGCGCAAGATGTGTGTGTGATAGAAAGGAAATGGGAAGAGAATGTCATGAGAGAAAGGGCATGAATTTTTTGGTGCATGGATTAGAAATCACGACATGCAAGAAAGAGGATAGATGTGTGGATGAAGATGAGGTATAAAGGAGAGTTGGTGTGAGAAGAACCAATGGCATACAGAGGATTCACAAGACAAAGGTGTGATGAAGGAACACAAGAGAATGAAGGTGTGAGATGATAGGAGCAAAGCCCAAAGATTTTGGAGAAGCCCAAAATAGAAAAAAGGGTGCAATGGAAGCATAAATGGAAAAAATCGAGGAGTAAAGGTGTTGTAGAGATGGTAGGAAGAATGACAGGTTTCATACCTGTCTAGTCACGTGGATGATAATGACAAGCCAATTGAATGGTTGATCAAAGAAACTAACCATCAGATAACATGATGTGATAGGAGTGGCCAAATGAAGATAAGGTGGATGGGGGAATTTATGAGTCCAAGTTCAAAATAACATATGAGTGGGAGAAATCAGAGGAGCCATCATAAAGGAGAGAGAAGTGGGTAAAGGTTGGATGCAATTGAATATAAAAGGAGGATTTATTTGTTTTTAGGGCTTAGAGCTTAGAAGAGAAGGGTTAAGTGTGGTTAGAGGTACCAAGAAAAGTGTTGGGAGTAAGTCAAAGAGCTGAATGTAAAAATAAATAGTCTAGGTAGGTCCTTGGAAGACACCAACATTGGTGACACTCCATGAGATGTGTGATAAGCTCCAATGAGAGAAAAAAAAATAGATGTTGTATGACACTTTCCATTAATAAAAGTGTGCAAGTTTAGTGTAACCCATTATGTTAAATTTTTAGGAGGGTGCAAGGAGCACTCGACCATCAGCACATGTCCTGTTGAATTTGAAGTCAAACGGGTAAAAATATGGACAATTTACAAAGTTGACATCATCCTACTGACTAAAACTATACAGAATTTCAAGGTGGACCAATCAGAGCCTAACACTTGTGCCAATCATAGAGTGACACATGGGAAAGAGAAACAAATGGTTTTGTTTGGTCTCTGGTCTTCGAAAATGTGCCTCTTTGATGTGGGGCCCACACTATTTTCCGACTTGGGGCCCATCAGCTTGTGGATTCCTCTTTTTTTATGGAGGGGGACTATGTTATCAATATTCTTATTACATCGGAAGTGTTTTTTATAAACCCTTATAACTTCTTTAACAAAGTGAATGTCAGACTAAATTCCCGATATGTTTAAAACATAGTGCCTAAGTCACCATGTGGCATCTCATTCAACCCTAGCACCCAAGACAACTTTGTTGACCGAGTTCCAAGACATGGGATGGTCCTAAGACCTCTGTAAAGGGTACAAATGCTTATTTTTAACAGCTTTATTTGTTTCACATCAAAGCAATGTGGGATAATACACTATTCAAGTTGAATTTAAAAGGTTTCCAAGACTATTTTAAGCCTTTAAACATTTAAATGGGCCATAAATGTGGGATTTCATAGCATGTAAATGATAAAGAGGTGAGTTTGGGGGATTCAAACCACTATCTTTGGGAAAAACATATAATGTCGTTAGCCTTTAGACCACAGAGCTTGAAGCAGTATTAAAGAGACAAACATTTATTTAAATGGGGGAATTTGGAGCCCTTGGGTAAGGAGGAGAAAATTAATAGTGAAATTTGAAGCGAGAAGGTTCTTTAAGAATTAAGATAGTGACATCTCGACACTTCTTTAAGACAAAGGAAATTTTTTATTATAGACTAAAGATTTTAAAATTGGTGTAAATATTGTACGAAAAGCATTTTACATTATAAATTAATCAGTTCGAGAGCTTTTCCGAACCTGGAGATGTATCCCAATATGGGTGAACTCCATTATCAAGCTTGGTTTTCATTTCTCTATTTTTAATTCATTTTTCTTGTTGTTTTTAATCAATTATAATTTGATTTTTAATTATTAATGCCAATATTTTACGAAAAGTTATTAAGCCTACGAAATTGGCAAAATTGTTCAAGTTTGCATTTACACTTATTTCGGATCAAGTGAGCTCTAGGAAAGTCTAGGAATCTATAGGATTCAAAATTTGGAAGTTGGGGGAAAGAGATCTATGAAAAATTCCAATGAATTTCTTCGTGTTACTACACCTTTTCGAGGGTAGAGAGACAACTTGATGGAGTGCACTTGGTCTAAGTAGTGTTTTTAAGGAGAAACATTTGCAATATGTGTTTCTCTTCGCTCATGTTCACACTAAGGGAGAAATGTTAGAAACATTAATGTTCACCGTATATAGTGCGAGTTATTATTTTGTAGTTACGTGATTTGTTTGAACTTTTCACTTAACTTGGAGGAGTTGTTATTAGGAGACATTTTAGGGATTGTGATTTGTTTAGTTAGTTATTCTACACTCCTCATATTTAGGAGATCGCGTACTTATATATTGTAGTCTTGCATGAATTGATATATAGAGAGTTTTATCATATATTTAAAATTTATTCGCTTTGAACCTATTTAGATTTATTAAAAGCTCTAACCAAATCTTCAGTGTCATCTTGTTTAGTTTAAATATGCCATTATACTTGTAAATCATGTCATGTACTATTTTGGGTAACTTTTGACACTTTTTAAGTTGTTACAATGTTGTAATCATCTTGTAACTTTGTTGTCCAATATCTATAAATTTTGCAACATGTTTCTAGTTATTATAATGTTCATATTTTTTGTGCAGATCTGATTAAGTTCCTATTTCGTTTGTGTTTTAATAAAACATAGAAGGGAAAATTGATCAAAAGGAAAACAATGACAAGATTATAATTTAGGAAATAATCTTGAACACAATATTTCTCTTGCACTCACTCCACAAACATAAATGCTTAGTTCTAAAGGATGCTAGAAAATGTTGTGGAGTTTGGATTTGTGAAAATCCTAAAAGCATTGCATTATATGATGACAAAATTTGAGGCATGTTGTTAAACAATTCAAATGTATTTGTGTTATCCCGTAAAATTGACAAGGGCAATTTTACCGATAACCATACCAAAATTTTGTTCCGATCCCTCGTTAGGGATCCCTTGCGTTCGAAACGTTGTAAAATCTTTTTTGGTTGGGGCATGAAATTGCTATGTAACACCAACTTTTGGTGCGCCCCCTTTAAAACCTTTGGACATGATTTTCAGTGTCAAGACACCTTTTGGTGCGCCAAAGTAAGCCTTTTGCGCCAATTATGCGCCTTTTTGGCACAACTTTTGTTGGCCATGTTTTGGTGTGCCAAAGGGCGATAACTTAATGTCGACATAGCTTTTGGTGCGCCAAAGGCTGCTTAATTTTGCTAGAAAACGTTTTCATGCACCAAAAGGTGCACACTTTTCCCTGTCGATAGCAACTCTCATGCGCCCTTTAAAAAGTGGGTGGCACATTTATGACCAGCTCACCTATATATATGTGTTTGCGCGCCCAAAATGTCATTTTCACTATTCGCTGAGCACGTGATTTTTCTAAGCCTGTTAGCCCCTGCCTCGTCATTTTCATCGCCTTGTGGACCCGTTACAAGTTTTCACTATTTGTCCAAGTGAGAATGTTTTGCGTTTTGGTTCTTTGTGCTTGGTGGTCTGGTTTTAGTTTGTCTGAAGTTTGAAATATCAAGATCCTCCTCCTTCTGCTATCTTCCCATATCCCTCCCCCTCTGTCCAGATCTGCTGGTAGGGGAACCTGTCTAAAAGCATGGTTTTATCTCCTTTTTGATGAACCATTTCATTACCCAATAACCCTGCTAAAACAAGTGAAGAAAGAAATGGAGGAAAGCCTGTTTTTCCCTTGGGCGCATCCATCCTGTAACATCATAAACAGTTGCGCCCCCATGGCGCATCTGTCCCCCTTGCAACATGATAAAAACCCGCGCCCTTGGCGCACCCATCTTGCCTACTGCAATCACTAAACTTGCGCTCCAATGGCGAGCCAACCTTCCTTACTGCATCCCATTTCCATGCGCCAATGGCGCACCCAACATCTATGTAACACAAGCTTTATCTGCGCCAAGTACAAATCTTTGAAAGGCGCACTTACAATAACATCATGTTGTAAAACCATGCTCCCTTTCTCATTTACACAAACCTTACATGCGCCAAAACACCAAATCCCAATGCAACATGAAAAGTCTATGCGCCAAAGGGCGCATCCTCTCCCTATGTAACACAATGTTTTCATGCCCTTTATAAAATGCAATCTGCAGTTTGCATGCACCAACCTTTGGCGCCAATTTTATCCTTGCAACACCCTCTTTGTGCGCCCTACCTATTTAGCCCTGTAAGCTGCAATTTTCATGCGCCCTGCGCCCTGAGCCTAAGAATCTCTAACTCTTTCTTCTGCTAACATTCCAATGGAAGATCAAATGGCTAATTCAACCTTTTCGGATTGGGTCTCGCTTCTTCTTCATGCAGATCAGCAACTGAGTTTGAAATAACATATGTCTACATCCAGTAGGAGACCCACCAAACCGAAAGGAAAGGCTAAGCTTACGGAGGAAGAAATGAAATACAAATATCAGAGGGTCAGAATGCCCGAGTCACAGAATACAGCATGGACGTCAGAGACTCAGAATTGGGGCATATCGACAGGAATTCTACTCAGAAAGTTACAAGGAGTCCATGGATGGACATCGGCAGTGCACTGCACTTCGCCGGAGAATCCCTGTCAGCGCCGTCAACAATGAATTTATGATGGTGGTTGCCCAGAGTTACAATAAAGACACAAGGTGTGTCAAAAACAGCAAGGGCGAGGTAGTCATTAACCTCACTTCCCGTCATTTTGAGATCATACTCGGCATCCCTCACCACCGGCACTTTGTGGCCGTTAGCCAAGCAGAGTGCATCAAGGCCTGGGAAGACAATGAAGACCAATGTATGTAGCTAATGAACGAAGTATATCTGAAAAATAAGAAGGTGGTAACCCGATGGCCCCAAATCATCCACCGCAGTGACTTCTCAGAAGAGCTCAGCGATACCATTACCTTTGAGTAGGGTCTTCGGGCTTTCTGACACCCATTACTTCCATAAATGGATGTTGCGCTACTTGGAAACAATGAACAAGAATTTGCCTGATCAGCACTTTTGCTGGGGGGAAATTATAAGCAACACCATCTCCAAGCAGCTACAACAATTCAGCACAACGGGAGTATTCCATATGAACTCCTACATGGTCTACGCTGCAGCGTCAGAGAGGGATTATCTAGGCCTAACGCGAAGTGGAGTTTGGCCTTAGGTCAAGATATACGAGTACTACCCAGAGTTGAGGCTAGAGAATAGCATCTCCCAGTTCACAAAAGTTAACGTTGTGTTTTTCTATCACATCATCTGCCTGCTGAGGCCGAACATGACTCATGGTCGTACGACCCCCTTTTAACATAGTGTTCAGCCACGGAGAAATGGGGGGCCCTGTTCACCCAGTTTCCTACATTCACCTATCTGAGGGCTGCCAACTTTTTGGGAGAGCCAACCAGGCTACCAAGGTATGTTGGGCCATTCTGCTGGAACTCAAGGCAGCTTCACATCGAAAAATGCCTGAAAAGGAAGAAGGGTGGAACTCCTTTCCCCCTCACAGTGGGCCGAATCACATGCTCTACCCACCACAAGGCGAAGGAAAAGAGCTGGAGTTACTCAACATGACTTCCCAGCCAGGCCTACCTTCGACCCAAGGAGCTGCCTGCCAAGGGAAAAGCTTGATCCAATCCATGTTCCTCAGATCGAGGATATTTATATTGACGTCCTCCATGAGGTAGAGCTCAGAAGAAAGGATCATTCTCGCCTAGCATTGGCAGAAATTATCCAATATGGGGTAGCCATTATCCCCAAAGGCTTCCAAACTACAGAAGATGAAGTAGACAAGGTATATACTGACACAGATGGGGATATTGGCCCTTTCCAGCCATTGACAAAAACAAAGCTCCTCAGACAATTGAGGAGAGGGTCAAGGAGACTTTGCGGAGGACATAACATTGGTGCCAGGATGAACGGCCTAATCTACCTCGGGGTTGATTTCACAACATCCCCATTGGGCAACGCGCCTCCACGATCCAAGAAGCAGCTTAAAGG
The DNA here is from genome assembly GCA_019776745.2 of Taxus chinensis. Lineage (NCBI taxonomy): Eukaryota > Viridiplantae > Streptophyta > Pinopsida > Cupressales > Taxaceae > Taxus > Taxus chinensis. The sequence continues at coordinate 697,801,527 of CM034148.1, forward strand.
CAAAGGTGTAGAAAATCCATCACCATTCAGGAAGAAGCCCCTGAGAGTCCTCCTTCCATAGCACCAGAACAGGTAATAACTCTGGATTCGCCAGAGAAAGAAGCAGCAGAGGATAGTCCCATAGGCCCATCCACTCAGGATGTCGGCATTGCTACCACAACAGAGGTCCTTTCTATCCCTTCTTCTTCTCTTTCTTCCCCTCCTCGAGTGACTCAAGCGACCATCCCTTTGGTCGTGTCCTCTGTCCCTTCTTCTACTCTTTCCCCTGCTTCTTCGTCTATCTTCTCCCCCCTCGCTGATCTGTCCTCCTCCATTTCTTCCCTCATCTCCGGGCTCCCTTCCCTTCCTATAGCTGCAGTTTCCCTTCCTGTGGACACTTCTTCGGCTATTCTCTCAATGCCGCCGTCGCGTTTCCACGTTTTTCCCCTCTTCTACTATAGCTGCCTCCTCCTCTGTCTCTGGTCCTTCTTCCATAGGACCACTGGATCTCTCAGCAGCTAAGCCAGCAAAAGAAAAAGTTCCCATCACTCCGATGGACTTTTCAGTGATCCCAGCCAAAGGGGCGAAGAAGCAGAAGCCTGTTACACGCTTCTCTAAAAGTGCTTGGTGAGAGAATCATGGAAATTGCATACCCCGATCCCCTCAAAGAGAAAAAGGATCTGTCTCCGACAGATTTTACTATGACCCAAGTCACAATGGGGACATCTTTTGAAAGTCTCCAGGGGGAAGCTCTTTCCACGGTTGACGCCCTCTGTCAAAAGCTTCAAGAAACAAAAGAAGAGAAAAGGCTACTAAAAGAGCAAAACAAATATCTGCTCCAAGCCTTACAGAAGATGGGTAGTGCGCCTCCCATAACTACCACCGAGACTTCTGAGCTTCTCAGCCAAGAGAAAATAAATGAATATGCAAAGATCGGTGAGCAGGGTATGGCCATTTCCGCTTGGAGGAGCCAAATCCTCAAAGACAGCGAAAAAGTGATCGCTGAGTTCTCTACTTGTATCTGAATATCAGTAAGGCGAATACTCCAAGCGCTAGTAGGGCCCATATCAGAAGAGCTGGAACATTAGACTGCAGCATGAGGCTTTCCAACAAATGTTTGACTGTTCAGTCGAAGATCTGGTCAAGTTCGGCGTCTTCGGCCATCCAAGGGCCCTCAACAAAATCATGTCCACTCTTATTGGGTGGATCAGCTAGAATTTATTCTAGAAAAGATTGACAAAGTCAAGGAAGAAGCCCTGGATGCGATGCATCAAATGGAGCGGATTGTTCTCAACATGTCTCCAGGGTTGCTCACTCCTTCCTTTACCTTAAGGTCAGCTGATGAAACCATCCGGATAGGAGATTGCTTCTCAAGGAACGGGGCCAGAGGTCACATTTGACACTGAAAGATCAACAACCTGCTCTGTAGGGACTTCGTCGGGTTCCTCATTGAGGTGGAAAAGGACTTTTCCAAACTCCCAGAGAAGCTCATAGATGAGCGGGAGACTTGTGAAGCGATAACGATAGGCACAAGGATCCTTCTCAGGATCAACTTGGGCCAATAAAACAAGTGGAATACCGCGCTCAGGTCACCTGAGCAGCATCAAAAGCAGGCTACCCCCTTTCGGCCGCAGGATGATGATGACAAGTAGCTGCTCCTTCTTCTTCTTCTTCTTCTTCTTCTTCTTCTCTCTCTTCTCCGACTTTCTTTTTGGAATGTCTAAAGTATGTTGGCACAAATGATGACATCATCCATGTTGGTCATGGGATGATGTCATCCATCAAGTTGTCAAAAGTCAACATGACATATTTTGTAAATAGTTGTTGGCTCCTTTTTGCCTTCTTTCCTTCTCCTCTTCTATATATATTGGAATACTTGTTGTATTCAAAGGGTGGACATTTTTTAGATGAAAATAGAAGTGAGGAGAGAAAGACTTTGAGCTTTCTTGTAACAGATGAAAAACACAATACAAATATTGAGGCTTTGTACTGAATACTTGTGTTATACATCAGAGCTTTCTTATGTTAGATCTGTATGTGTTTATTCTGTTAGATTCAGATCTACCTTTTTGTCATTTTCTCATCAGTATTGCTTTGTTTATTTATGCAAGTAGGTTTGGCTCTGTTTACTACCAATGCCAAAACATAAATCTTCTGACCTTTCTGCTTTGAGTTCAGACCTGCTCTTTCCTCATCCCCTCTTCCTTTCCTTTCTTTTCACGGTTGGAAACACCCCACTGGGATGAGATCCCAAACCCCCGAAGGCAGAATCTGTGAGACTTGCATAGATTCCTGCTGGTAGAATAGCAATAAACCAGTTTTGCCTGATTCAAAGAGGGGCTATGCCCTGCACACTGTTTGCTCGTTTATCCATAGATCTGCCCAAGCGACAAGGGCTATCCTGACTGAGATCATAATCAGAAGACTCAGATACATGTGACCTCTTGGCACAACCGCCATCAGGGGGAATCTCAACATTCATATATTCTGAATTTTTGGGGTGAGAACATTATTTGACTTCTGGCACTGAAAATGGCTACCAGCCTTTAAGCCACAGAGAAACCCCTTTGTTCTTCTTATGTTTATTCTGATTGAGTGATAATGGGCAAGCCTCCTGCCTCCTGGAGTTTCCCAGTGTGATGGAAAAACTAGCATCAAAATTTCGTGTTCTAATAATTGAGAGTTTGAATTTGTAGACACCTATAATTTAGCTTGAGCAATTTAAATATTGTAATTGCACTAATTGTACCTTAAATATTGTAATTGCACTAATTGTACCCTTTCCCGCAAATTGACGGCATATCATCAATTTTAGCACACTTCCTCTTCTAGCATGGTTAATTAGCTACATTACGCTAGTTAATTAACCCTTCTATCCAACAAATATACCAATTAATGACCTTTCAATTAATGACCTTTCATTAATTAATCCCCCTTTCTATCTAGACTAATTAATTATTATTAATTAATTAGCTTCCTAGTTAATTCTTCCATCCAACAAATACACCAATTAAATCGTTAATTAATCCCCCTTTCTATTTAATTAATTATGATTAATTAAAGCTTCCTCTTCCATTAAATCTCATCATTTATTTGATTAAGTCTCATAGTCTAAATCATGCTAATTATTCCTCTAAAAAGCTTCTATAAGCTTGCACACCTATTAATTAATCACTTTGGTTAATTAATAAATCCCCTCAAACCCCATGGGTCACTAAAGAACAAACTAAACTCTCCTAAGGTTGACTCAACCCTTTATAAACCTTCCTTATCCACAACTAACCCAACATTTATCCCACATGAAAAGGGATGTAGAGATTCTTCTATCCATTGGGCTATATAAGGAGCCCTCCTCCTACCTTTCTATTTACACCTACATTCCTAAATGAGCATAGAGCATACACTATAGCCATTTTATCATCTTTGAACATTCTTCCATTAGAAGAGCTTGCCTTCTCCATTTCTTGTATTCATCCACCCAAGTTTTGAAGTCATATGGAGATATGTCAAATGGTCTTGTAGTCATGATTTGACAAGACTCCATTCTTAGAAATCTTGGGATTTCAAGCACATAATCAATTCTTTGATTGCTAGAGATCTACATAGGTTCAATCTCATCTTAGTTTAGCATTCAATAAGAGATAGAAGTTAATTTGTTTAGCATATTAGCTTGAAATATTCATTTCATGTTTAATGTAGAAATATTGATAGGTTAGCTTTGCTTAAGCTCTTAGCATGATGATCCATAGGTTTAGTTTAGCATTGTATTGAAGCTACTAGGTGTTAGTTTCAATTCTACTTACATAGCTAACTATTACATGCATACATATGGCACGCCCAATGGGACATGTCCTTAGTCCCTTAATATCCTAGTTTAAATTTTATTGTTATTTCAAGTTTTTGGCTAACCCTTGATATACACATATGTGGAAATAATGTTAAATTTCTTAGGATTTTGATAATATTACATGTGTAGGATCTCATTTAGAGCTTTAATTCTAATGGGTTGTTGTCAATTTCGAGCTAACATACTAAAATTTGGAATATTTTGAGCTTTTGGTGTCATTGGCCATATTTTGACTGCAAGATAGGTGTAGGTACACAAACCCTAGCGCAAGCACACTAAACTAGGTATAGGCACACATCCTGGCAATGCACACACACTCTGCTCCCGTACTGTACCTTTACTATTGTTGAAAACATGTCATACTGATGCACATACCCTAACCCTGGCGTAGACACCCTAACCTTGGTGCACACATTCTATGTTTGTACCCCTAGCGCACATGTCCATACCCTAGCGCAGACATCTCTCGGGTGGCACAAATGCACTGTTTGAGTTTCCATACTACCTTTTTGCTAACCCTGGCGCACACGCCTATACCCTGGTGCACACGCCCATATCCTAGCGCAGACATCTCTTGGGTGGCGCAAGTGCACTATGGATCTATATTTACACATAAGGGGCATAACCACCCTAACCCACGCGTACACATCCCCTAACCCACGTGTAGGTGCTTCAGTCTGAGTTGGCATATAAATTTCAAGTTTCTAAAATTTGTTTCCTAAAGTGCTAACATCATTCATGTTTTATTTTTGCATGGATATGCTAGACTAGACATTGGATAAACCTTGCATGTTTAATTATAAGAGTAAGGTCATGTATGCTCTTCCCTCACATCTTTTGGGGTGATCTTGGGAATCATAAATGATTCTTATGTCTTTTATTGCTTTGAGAATGTGTTGAATGTCCAAATTGAGCAAAGATATATTTCTTGTTTGAATTAAGTGTTTCCATTTGTTGATTTCTTGGATTTTGCGTCACGTATGCTCTTCTCTTATGTCTTAGGGTGATCTTGAGAATCAGAAATGATGTTTATTATTTTCATGGAAAATTACTAATCTGTTGTGCAGAACCAAAAATGTTTGTCAAAGAAAAGGTGGCGTTGAAACAAAATTAAACTACTAATACAGTTTCCGTGTAGGTTTCCAAAAGGTGTTCAAGAAAACCACATCCAATTTAAAAAAGATAAAAAAACACACCACAATCATCACACTATATTTACAGGTTCAGATAAGGGTATGTCCCATCCACTTAAAACTAGGACATAACCCCTTTGGCATAAGCCTTAAGCTACAACAATGGGGGTGGTCCTAGGAACCCCAAAGTAGTCCACACAAGAGGGAACCTTGTGGATGAAACGGAAAGTGCTCCGCACAACCTACTTGACTAGTATTACCATTTGTGAGATTTAGCATCACAAGTCATCTGTATCACGACCCCAGTGAGAGTACATGATGGATGCATTTATTTCCCACTATTCTTGAAGGGGGTAAAGTAAATCTGAGATACTCCAAAATTAGTCAGTGTGACTTTTCTTGGTAAATCAATCTCACTCTTAGATGACTTGTGACACCTAGTTGAGTGAACCACCTAGGAAGCTATCTTTGACTAGGAGCCAACTTGGACCACATCAAAGCCAATTTGAGTTGAGAGCTATTGTTCATCATGAAACATGTGAAGCATTACTTTTTCTTAGTTTTTCACTTTCCCTAAGGCGAGGTGAAACTCTGCCGAAGTGAGGCCAACATTTTTCAACCCCAATTGATCTACTTCCTTCACTTTATTTTGACACTTTGTTGATCAAAAGAAGAGTGACTACCTTTGAATTATCAATTGATTTTTTCACCACTTTTTTTTGTTTACACCCATCCATGTTTGCGGCTAGGTTGTTAAACATCTAAAGTGTGTGGAGACATTTTTATATCATTGGTAGCCTTTTTTTATCTTGATACCCAAGTCAAGATCATCATTGTAGTTAGGATTGGTTCATCACTTTGATTCTCCTTTGAATGGTTATCTTGTTTATATCGTGTCACTACAATTTTGGTATTTACGTCTTGTTTCTTGTAAACTTGACCTAAATATCTATATTGTAAGGTTATGCTATATACACTTTAACAATTCCTAGGTATACTATCACTTTAGTTTGATTTCAATTATTACCTCGATTATGAAGAGTGTTAAGTGTTACCACTTGTGCGTGTTATATCAATATCATCTTGATATCAATACTTACTTTCTCACAAAGTTTGGTTAACATATCTTGGTGAAATTGTTGTGTCACTCACAATCATAACTGACACCTTTTGGAATATAGGTCTTGATTGAATTTGGGCTTGCTTCTAGTATACTTTGTTTGGAGGTCACGTTAACTTCTTGTTATTACTTACGCCTTGTTCATTTCTTTGAACTCGACATAAGTAGGGACATTTTGTTAATCATCATACAACACCAACTACCTTTTCGAAGACAAATTTAGGAAGTACTTCATTTGATTATTTGGTTTGAAACTCAACATTGTGTGATTGATTCTTGTTTGGCTCATTCATTTAAGAGCAAATCATTGTGTCATGTTGGTTCTTTGACATTCATAACATACCTTGATTTCTTGACATTCTTTTTTTCACTTAGGTTTGATAAAAATATTTGAACACATTCACAGATACCTTAGTGAAACTATTACACGTCATGGCTCCTAAAACAAGATTAGGACTCAAAAAGCAGGCTTTGGAAGCAAGACAAATGCAAACTTGGGAAGCCTAAAAAAAACAAGGGTCAAACCCCTTTATTGGCCATGATCTTGGGCCTTTATTCTCTGTAGAGAAAGAAGTAGAAGAAATGATAGATCATAGTGGTGATGAGTTGGAATCACCACATGCGGAGTTTGATTTTGACCCCACCTTGTTAGATGAATTCCTTTTTAGAAACAAGGATCGGGTACTAGCACACGAGTTGTGGAGTTAGGAGCCAAAATGCCTATCGAACAAGAGATAATCCCACCTACAAATGATGCTAATGAAGAGGAGCAACCTCTTATTAACATGGACGATATCTTAACACATGGACATGCTTCTACCTCTAATGTGGGAAATGATAATGTAGTGGGATATAGAATACCTTTCCTTAAAGTACCACGTAAAGTCAGAATAGAACATGAAAATGTTGAACAACCTCCACAACATGAAGAAGAAGAGGAACCTCTCAAAGAAGAAGTCACTATTCAACAACAAATTTGCAACCTTAGTCAGACAATTAGCTTTGTTAACTCTCATGTACAAAAAGAAACAAACAAGAATGTACAAAAGACAAAACCTAAGGTCAAAATTAGTGAACTTCAATGGACAATCAAGGAGAAGACAATACGGAACATAATTGTGTATATATCCCTGCTTCTCCTACCAAAGAACAATTACTTGCTCAAGAAATGCAATCTATGAAAGTGACACTTACAAGCCTCCAAGAGAGCACTATGGGGAATAACAGAAAATATCAATATGAAGAGCTATGTCCCTATCCATTTGACAAAACTATGATGCTTCAACCCTTCCCTAAAAATTTTGACATGCCAAAATTTGAAAAATATAGAGGGAAAGGTGACCTGTGAGACCATGTAAAATATTTTTACATGGCATGCCAAGAAGTGGCCTACAGTGACAATTACCTCATACGACTCTTTCCAAAGAGTCTAGGGGGCCAAGCCTTGGAATGGTTCACTCGCTTACCTCGTGGGTCTATTTTCACATGGCCTAAAATGGTAGAAAGGTTTGTACGAAACTTCTCGTACAACATAGAAAGTGACATAACCATGGCGGACTTGTGTGGAACTAAACAACTGTCCCAACGAGACATTCGCTAGCTTCCTACAAAGATGGAGAGGGATAGCCAGTCACTTCCCTTGTGCATTCCCTGAAAAATAGCTGGTGAGTATCTTTGTGCCCAATCTCAACCCAGACATCGCTTTTCATCTACAAATGCATTGTGTTCGCACCTTCGAAGAGGTTATTGAAAAGGGCATTCAAATAGAGAAAGCCCTTATTTCCAAAGGAACCATTAAACCACACTCTAAGGATAACCAAAACAAAAAACCTATGGAAAAGCCAAAAATATTTAACAAAAACAAGAATGTGGTGGGAGATGGAATCACAGATTCCAAATGCATACAAACGGTTCAAACTGGTCAACCTTTTAAACTGACCAAAGGACCTATTCAACCACCACCTAAATGTAGAATGTTCACTCCTCTCAATGAGCCTTTGTCGGCCATATTGAAGCAATTGGATGCAACTCACATGGTGACTTATCCCATGACACAACCCTTTGATGACAATGCTCCAAAACCATCATGGTACAAAGAGCATGACTATTGTGAATTACATCATGTCAAGGGACACAAAATAGACAAATGTCTATGAATTCATCACTACATCCAAGACCTCATCGACAATGGGGAGATAGAAGTGGATACCCCAGAGAAAACTCAGACGCCAAATGAAAAGATGGGAATATTCAAAGAACCATTCCCTAAACATGGTAAGTTAGATGAGAAAAATCTGGATCGAGGAGAGTCATCCCAGAGTTACAAAGCAACGAATTATCTATATACCAAGAAGGACAATAATCATTACGATTCACTCATTGGATGTATCCACTCTCCTAGTGACCATGTGAACACCATTTGAATCAAGGGAAAGGATTGTGCTGCAGTAACAAGGTGCACCCACCTCATGATTCCTGAACCCTCTATGTCGACCCCGCAAGATGGTAGGTACAACCTCTTAGAACAACTTGAGAAGACATCTGCCAAGATTTCAATCTTGGATCTTCTCAAAATATCGAATGTACATAAGGACATCTTGTACAAAACTCTTCAGGGGTCAGGAGTGCCACTAGAAGTCAACCATTCACATCTTCAAGTTGTGGTGGCTAACATTGTACCAACTGAGTATATCTCTTTTAATCATAGGGAGATCCCTATTGAAGATCCAACACATAATCTCCCCCTATATATTGAGGTATTCGTTACCTGCCGAAAGATAAAATGGGTGCTTGTGGACAATGGATAAGGCTGAATATATGCACATTGAAATTAATTAAGCAACTAGGACATACATAAGAATATCTAGAGTCCCACATCATTACCATAACCGCTTACGACAACACAAAAAGGGAATTAGCTAGCACAATCACATTACCCATAGAAGTAGGACCCACTTGTCATCAGACGAAGTTTCATGTATTGGACTTGGAACTTCCATATAATATGCTTCTTGGCCAACCATGGATTCATGCCATACAGTCCATGATGTCATCAACGTTCCATCAATGCATCAAATTGAAACACGAGGGACACACTGTCACGATACAAGGAGATCTAGAGCCCTTCGCTCACTGCAGAGCTCTCAATAGTTTTTGTGTAAGGGTGCCTATACGTGTCCCTCTGCTGATATAGTTGTTCCTCTTCAATCTGAAGCCATGGAGTCATGGGTAGATTTAGATTCCCTAAGTTCTTGTGCCCGTGAGGCTTCTACATCAAATTCTCCTTTTGATTCATGGGAGATGAAGGTTATGGAATACGGTTGTGGAGAATATAATGTGCAACAAGCTCTTTTGGTTTCAGACCTATCATTTCACCTAAAACTAGAGGTCGACCCAACTATCATTTCAGACAGCCTAGAGATGAGCAAACTATTGGGTCATTTTTACCTGGAGGGTTACTCGCTGAAGAGAAATTGTTGGACCCACCTACAACTTGGGTCCTAGAAGATACTCAACCAACTTGCTACCAAATCCCTGAGTATGAGAAGTCTATCCGAATGATGTATTCCATGGGCTACAAGGGTCTAGGATGCGGAAAGAATGAGCAAGGACTAAGAGAACCAGTTCCTCTTCCACATTTCAAGATGGAAAGATATGGCATTGACATTCAACCCTATGGATCGCACCCCAATGATCAAGATGCCACCTGTTCTGAGTGTGAAGATAGCTCTGATTATTTAGACAATGACACAGATTCCCACTGTAGCCAATACGAGGATCTTGCCTCCACAAACCTATTCATGGATACTGATGTCCTTACCATAACCCCTACTGAACCTAAAATTGACCTTGTTTACCCTTACCTATTCGAATGGGACCAACAATGTCACATGCCACTAGATCTCTTTGAAAATGATGAAGCCATTGCAAAATTCATGGGCATTCGAGATACAATTCCGATTGGAGACCATAAGAAGGGTTTCTACATTGACTTAGATACATGCACGTACTTATATGAGGAAGTTGAGCTTCGTGGTCAACAAAACTTGAGAAAAAGCGAGGGAAAAAGTTCCAATGAAAAGCCTCAGCAAAAACAAAAGTCCAAGTCACACAGTGAAAACCTCTTTGAGGCGTTGGCTGACAAACAAGTGAAAAAATCAATGGACAAGAAAAGTGACCACACCAAGGGTGAAAATCTCGTAGAGACACCCTTGGAAGAAGATCTCAACCTTCCTCTCGATCCTACGCGTATGGAGGATTTGTCAAAAATGCTAGTGGAAGAAACCATTGATGTGAATATTGGAACAGAAGACAATCCAAAGATAGTCAAACTAGGAGCTTCACTCTCGGCATGGGAACATAAAACATTCACCATGCTTCTGTGGGAATTTGTAGATGTATTCGCATGGTCCTATAAGGATATGTCGGGCTTGGATCCAACTTTGGTAGTGCATAACCTAGTAGTGCACGCAGATGCCAAGCCCATCAAACAAAAGCTCAGAAAAATGCATCCACAGGTGGCTCTTCTAGTTAAAGAAGAGCTAGAAATATTGCTAGCGACAAGCTTCATTAGACCTATTGATTACTCAGAATGGATATCAAACATAGTCCTCATACAAAAGAAACCTGTCGGGATCAGAATCTGTACGGATTTTAGAGACATTAATAAGGCATGTCCAAAAGATGATTTCCCATTTCCCAATATTGATATGATTGTTGATTCAACTACAGGATATGAAATGTTATCTCTTATGGATGGATTTTCAAGCTACAATCAGATCAAAATTGTAGATGAGGATCAACACAAGACAACCTTCACAACCCCCTAGGGGACTTTTTGTTATCAGGTAATGCCCTTTGGCCTTAAAAACATAGGAGCAACTTATCAAAGGGAAATGACTGTGATTTTCCATGATATGATTCATGACATCATGGAAGACTATGTGGATGATATCCTTGGGAAATCCAAGACAAGAGCATATCACCCTGAGATTTTGCGGTGTATCTTTGAATGCCTGTGGGAATACAAAGTCAGATTGAATCCAAAGAAGTGTGTGTTTGGTGTACTATCATGAAATTTGCTTGGATTCATTGTATCATGAAGAGGGATTGAGGTAGACCCAGCTAAAGTTACCACCATTACTGAAATGCCTCCTCCCAAAAACATCAAACAACTACACAACTTGCAAGGAAAGATACAATATCCACCACTTCATTTCGAGAAACTTACATGAATAAGTGTCATTTATTCACCCATCTACTTAAAAAGGATGTTTCCTTTATTTGGGACAAAAGAAACAACATTGTGCCTTCTACCTTGCTTAACACATACTTAGCCAATCCACCTTCCTCATGCCTCCAAAAGTGAGCCACTCCTGAATGTATATTTCTTGAACTACTCAAAACTATTGGTGCGTTGCTGAGAACCCAATATGACCTCGGCCATAAAGAAAAGGATGTGTACTATCTCAGATCGTACTCTCATTTCTTATGAGCTCAACTACCCTCAAGATTGAAAAAAGTTGTTTTCTGTAGTTTTTACCTTCCAAAAACTTCGCCATTACCTCTTAAATACTAAAACCAAGCTTATATCCAAAGTTGACATAAGCTTAAGTACGGCGTTGTCAAAACATATCCCTTACAGGTAGAATGGCTAATTGGATCATTCTACTCAAGTGAATTTGACATTGAGTATGTACATCAAAATTCACTGGTAAAAGGAAAAGTACTGCCGACATTAAAATAAGAAGCATTTTTATAGGTGGGAAGCCTGTAAGTATGGATCTTAGATGACTTCATTAATGTATATTGAGGTCTTCATCATGTGGCAAGTGCACTTTGATGGATCTTTTACTTTTCATGGTATTCTAAGGTGTGGTATTAATTACTCCTTCAGGAGACCCTATACCTCAAGCTTTTTGCCTTGGTTTTCCTTGTACAAAAATATATGGAATATGAGGCACTCATCAGTTATGGGATGAAGATGGAAATCAAATGGGATATCCATCATGTTAAGATCATTGGTGATTCACAATTGATCATCAAGAAGTTAATGATGAATATAAATTCAAGGATGAGAAAATCATCCCCTACAAGAAATATTGGTGGAAACTTTGAAAGAGTATTTTGTGCGTATCTACATTTGAAAAGTGATTCCAAGAGCACAAAATCAGATCCAATGTCGGGCTATGGAAATCATAGGAATAATATGATATGATTCCATCCTTTCTAGAGAGAAATGATATGTCATTCTTTGTTGAGAATCTATGCCAGCTTATGTATGACATGTTACCAGAATCATGTTTGGCTTGTGAAGTTGTTGGTCCCTATTCCCCATGGTATGTTACACATCAAGTCCTATCTTAAACACAAACCTTCCCTCCTGGACATCTCCCATTCCAAAAACAAAAATCCTTATCCCAGATATTTTTCTGTTACACCCTCTTAGGAGATATGCTCTATCTGTATCGTCGTGGCTATGATGGGAATATGTTGCAGTTGTCTAGATGTAGCAGAGTCAGTCCAAGCAATTAAAGAGGTGCATGAAGGGGTGTGTGGGGCCCATACAAATGGAATGGTTCTAGCTAAGAAATTGTTGAGAGTAGGATACTATTGGCCTACTATGGAAACAAACTGGCTGCAACTATGTAAGGAAATGCGTACTATGTCAAAAGTATGGAAATTTCATCCATGCGCCATCACAGCCGTTGCAGCCAATCACAACCCCATGGCCATTCTCCAAATGGGGACTGGATTTAATAGGAAATATCACCCCTACCTCATCTGATGGTCATACTCACATCATCACAGCTACGGAATATTTCACTAAGTGGGTGGAGGTTGTTCCTTTGACTTATGTTACAGGAGCTCAGATTTCAAAGTTTATCATGAATCACCTTATCTGCCGGTATGGCATTCCTGCGGCCATAGTTACTGACAATGGAAAATAATTCAAGAACAAGATAGTGAAGGACCTTTTTCATTGATTTCAAATAAAATTGAAGTGGTCTACACCATATTATCCACAAGGTAATGGGCAGGCTGAAGCCACTAACAAAACATTGGTTCGAATCATGGAAAAGATGGTGAGTAAGACAGGTCGCAATTGGCATTTGCAAATTCACCCCGCCCTTTGGGCTTATAGGACCTCCATTCACACTCCTACTGTGTGCAACACCCTATTCCCTAGTATTTGGAACTGAATCCATCATCCCATTGGAAATTGAGCTTCCTTCCTTGAGAATATCTCTTAGGGATTATCTGGACAAGGATGAGGATTACAGAGTGGCCAGGCTGGCAGAATTAGAACTCCTAGATGAAAAGTGCATCCACACCCTTAACCATCTCAAAGTGTATCAAAACAGAGTCTCCAGAAATTATAACAAAAGGATCATACCTCGTTAGTTTGAGGTCAGAGATTTGGTCATGAAAGAAAATCAGTTCAACACAAGGGCAGAAAGAGAGAAGAAAGGCAAGTTTGAACCGCATTGGTTAGGACCTTATGTCATTGTGGCCAAATATGGTATGGGAGCATACAAACTTGCCCATCCCAATGGTGATGAGCTCCATGAACCTATGAATGCCATGCACCTTAAGTGGTTCTATGCTTAAACATGGCACAAAAATCAAAAAACAAACCAAAAAAAGAGTAAAAATGATCAAAATACAAAAAAATTAAAATAAGAGAAAAAGAAAAAGAGAAAATAAGGTCATCCATATGTGAAAACCACGCAATTGTGGCATATTGGATAGGTCCCTTGGTGAAAACTAGTTTTCGACACCTTGGGAGGATTCGTTGTTCACAAGCATCTTACATCTAGAGGGTACTTTTACTTAGCCTAGGGCTAGTTCCGCACCTGCATCTGAGATTCCCTGTGAACCTATCATGTCAAGCCTTGATCTGGATTTTTCTCCTCTTGTTAATCTGTGAAGGGATGGTCTTTTTATATTCCCCATCTAACATTGGGGGCACTTCTGTGACTTCACCTTCCTGTTTATAAACATGTGGTGCCTGCCCTTGTATATTCTCCATCTAACGCTGGGGGCATCCATGTTTCTTGGTTACCTATGCATAGCTTCTTAGAAAATCATTCAAAAATCTTAGAAAATCACAAAAACATTCAAAAATGTTAGAAAATCACAAAAAACATTCATAACAAAATGGAAAATGATCAAAATCCAAAACAATAGAAAATTGTTTCACAAAACACAAAAACAGTAGAAAAGTGTTTCACAAAACAATCTTACAAAAACATAACTTTAGTTTACTTACTTTATCTTGTTTCTTGCTTTGTTTGTGTACATTGTTTGCTTGTATAGTTGTTGCTTGTTTGTACATTTGTATAGTTTGTTTGCTTAGACATACTTTGATAAGATTCATCTTTTCTTGCTTAGATTAGATTCATTCTTACTTGTACATATGAAGTGTGTTTTTGCATGCTTGTAAATAATTGTACATAGTTGTGTTAATTCATGTTGGTTAGCACTGTATATTTGGTTAGGTTTGTTAACATTTGTTGTGTTTTCTTGTCACATGTACATAGTTTTGTTATCACATCATCATATTTCCATCAATATCATCACATCTAACATCATCTATACATCATATAAATAAAAAGCTAAGTATACATCATACATGAATGCTAAGCTAATCATCACATATCGTATCATCAAATGGGGGCAAGAGGGATCAAAAATATCAAAATCTATCCCCCACACCAATATCATCCTGTCATCCATCCACTAATCTAAGCATCACATGTACAATACAATTGATATCATCTATGGATCTATCATATCAAAATCAAACACATGTGGTACAAACATCTCAACTATCATCATGATACATACAAAGTGTGAAATCAAATCATATAACATCATGACACATCCATAATCCATGTAATCAATCATCAAAACAATAAATTCCATCATCTCATAACAACTGTGCCACATCAAAATGTCCATATATACAAGTATAAAATGTTTGTCTCAAAGAGGATATACATCATCGATACAAAATGGGCCATCAAAGGGCACAACTCATAAATGCCTTCATCAGAGGTGTACATAAAAAATGCTATACATCGATCAAAAGAATAAAGCCTTCATCAGAGGCATGCATCAAAAAAATTGGTACATCATATACAACTGTCAAGTATAACACCTTCATAAGAGGTTTGTATATCATGATACAAGTACAATCAAAGAATACAATGAGATTCAGGGCTGACTTAGAACCCTTAGATGGACTGGCTGGTCTACGAATGGAGGAGGACCCATAACCTGTGTCCACATGCGGTCCTGTAGGCTGCCCTCATGGCTACTCCACTGATGCCTGCGGCCTCTCTGATCTCGTTGATCCACTCGACTGCTGGCTATAAGTAGGTGCCCGCTGACCAACTGGAACTACCTCATAATAGAGTGACCGATAATAGGAGGCTCTTCCCTCCACTGTAGCCAAGTCTTGGTGAGTGCGGGTTGTCACCATTGTCCCATCTATGCGTCGAAAGGATGCTACCTCTGCTGATAGCTGTGCAACCTCGGCCTGACCCACTGCTCACTCTGCATGAAGCTGATCTCTCTCGGCTATCACTGGTTGTAACTGGGTCTGGGTCTGTTATAGTAGGCTCGTCACCTGAGCCATCTGAGCGGCCATCTGGCGTATCTGCTAGAAGTGTACAGAACCATCTCCTCCCTACTGGCCTGGGCTCTGGCCAGGTCCTGCTCTGCTGTCATGCAACTAGAATATGAGATCGGGCCTGATCTCTCTCGCTTGTCAGCTTGCCGCACCTACTGTCGTAAGGCAGCTAGCTATGCCTCGACATCTCCACCTGAGCTTGGGCTAACCTTAGAAGCACATCAGATCCTGTCCCTATACCTATCCCTATACCTGTCCATGGGCATGTCCCTGATCTCATAATCTAGGCCTGGACCCTGTGCATGACCCTATGCCTGTGCTAGCCCTGTGCCTTGTCCTGTCCTCCTATGCCTCTGTCTAGGATCTGTACTGGACCCTGCCCATCATGTCGCTTCCCATCAAAAGGATCATCAACATGACCCGCAGCTGCATCATCATCATCACTACTGTATGGGACCTCGGGTGGTGCTCGAATACCTGCTCCCCATGCCTCATCTGATATAGTCAAGGTGCTGCGGAAAAATGGTCGCATACCTAGCCATGTAACTTTGGTGTGGTGCCTGGGTCTCTAACCTGTCGGGTAGGGTCCCAAACCTGTGGTACCACCTATAAGAAGCTAGCCCTGGCTCAGGCTACCTGTATACAACCCCATGGTCCACCTCTCTGCATCCCGATGAGCATACCACATATCGGGCTGAGGGAATGCCCTAAACCCTGCCTAGCTATCACTGACATCAGTCTACCCTGTATATCTCAGTAATATAGTTGGCTGCCAAGAAGAAAGTGCTCTACCACACAGACGCTAAGCTCTACTCCATCCTCAGGCCACTATATGTGTCTGTAGGGCCTCTAGATGATGTCTCTATCCAACAGCTCATCAAACTCTCGACGGTAGTAGTAAATGCTACCTAGGTGCCCTCGTACATCATCTCCCATGGAGACCCATGCCATGAATGTCGGCTCCTCCAGTGCTCAGGTGTGCAATGCACCTACCTGGTGCCTGATCGCTATATGGTCCCAGGACTAGATCTGTAGTAAATACGTCAGCCCCACCGTCTTCTGATGGTGGTAGGTAATCAGGTGTAGATCCCAGTATAAATGTGTCAGTATGCACTGGCCCCAACAGTATCACTCGCCACTGAACACTCCATGTACTAATGTAATCAACCCCATCGGAAATGATGTCCTTGTCTTATCAGTGAGTAAGAACCCACTGATAAGAGCCATCAAGTAAAGTGGTCCCTGGTGAAGAGTCAGATCAGCTATATAATCATGTAAGGACATTGTCATACCCTCATGGGGTATCTCATCACAGCCAAATAGGTCACTAATCACCTGCAGTAATCTTGACCAAAATCGCTCATATACTCAATCATCGAGCCTACAATAGGAACACGCAAAATTTACCACACGTCCTCTAGTGTGACAATCATCTCTCCTGTAGGGAGCCTGAAACACTGGCTCTCGCTGTGCCACCACTCAATCAAAGTGGTCAATAGGCCATGGTCTAGGGTAATAGATGGCATCCACGCTACATAGCCTAGGCCAACTGCCTCAGTAGTATCGCCATCGCGTGACGGTCTCGTCAGATGCATGCTCCCCTCCATCTCAGCTATGTGAGTGTGTCACTCTCGCATCTGCAACGTTGGAAACCATCTCTGCAAAACATGGCATGTGTTAGACACTAACAATTTCTTCTAAGTTCTTCTATTATTCTTCTATCCTCCACTAAATTTTATTTTTCTTCTAAGTGTCATTTTTTTTGGCATTTTTCCCTCTTATTCATCTCTTTTAGGTGCTGTGCACCCTTTTGGGCATGTGCGCACCTTGTGGCGTGTGCGCCCCCCTTTTGGGTGCACACATCTACCTCAGGGTGCTTGCGCCATGTTTCTCCTGTCTAATGTGCATGTGTGCAGGTGTTGATGTGTGTGTGCGCTAGGGTTTTGATGTGCACACATGTACTATGTGTATGTGCAGAGATGCGCATACACTTTTTTGGGTGTATGCACATGCACACACATGTTTCTAGTGCCTGCACTGTGCGTGTGCATATGCTTTAGGGGTACCTGCGCCACCATAGGGGCACCTATGTGCCCCCGCATTCCTGCATTATACCCTACTTCTAGACCCTAATTAAAGCATTAATTATGACATTAAATGCAAAATTGAAAGTAGGTCAAACTACTCATGAAGAAGCCATCGTCTGCGTGTCAGGCGTACTCCTGAACTCAGTCGGTGCGTCTCTTGTGGCTCGTCCTCTCACCATCATCCTCGTCACTATCGGGGGTCTCGCGGTAAAATTTTGGCAGCAAGTCGGTAACAAATGAATTGGTCGTGATGATTTACCCCCCCTGGGTGGGGTATATTAAACCATTCTCATCGGCCGTGATGCCTGGAAGCCTGTTTTGAATGCCGTTGTTGCTCTAACTCTTCTTCTACTCGCCGTGAATAATTATTTTATTTAAATAATTATTTTTCTTTCATTTTTCGTCATGTTGGGGCATTCTTTGCCATCTGGTACCCATTTCTTCTCACTAGGACAATTTTATTGCTCCTAGGTGATATCCCTTCTTCTACACACTCCATCGAATAATTATTTTTTATTAAATAATTATTTTATTAATTTTTCTGTTATGTTGGGGCATTATTTGTCCGCTTGCTGCTTCTTTCTTCTCCCTGGGGCATTTATTTTGCATCTGGGAGATTCTTGCTGATTCTTCTACTTTCTTCTACGCATCCAACCCATCCAAAAATTGAAAAAAAACAAAAAATATATATCCATCCAAAATCCAAAAAATTCAAAAATTCTCCAAAAAAATCCTAAAAATTGTAAAACTCACAAAACTAGGTAAACCAGCTCATAGCGGCTGAAACTTGTGTCTTGCGCATGGTATTCTTTCCATATCTTGCTGGAAATTTCACATCTTCGCAGATCAAATGACTCGTGGATCATCAGATTTACAACCATTTACAAAGCTAGCCTGCTTGCTTCGTTAGTACTCTGGGGCACATATAGTTGCCTGGTACTGTTTTGTAGCGCACTACACTTTCTCATTGGACCCAGTGTCCTTCATCATCTTCCCTTGCATGTATCCTTGCTCGGGGCATCATTTTTAACCCTTGTCATCAATCATGAACATTTGGGGATCTTCAGCTTGATAACAAAACATTTGTACAACTGTCTTGACCATTGTTGGTTGGAATATGTGTGTTCGTACTTGTTTTCCCTGTTAAATGAGCTTGTTTCCTTCTCATATTGCATTGCTTTTTGTATGTTGCATTGAGTGGGTGTTTCAGCAATGGACAACTATTCATAGTATGGATTTTCATGTCATCCTACTTTTGTCGTATGCTTATATTTTTAATAAGGACCGATGACGTAGATCTTTGGCAATATGATGACAATAAAGTTGTTTCAATACACTGGATGAAAGCTTGCTCTTTTCTTTCCGTCTTCATTCCTCCTCTACATCATTCTCCTATCAACACTATTCTTCTTATTCACCTGGGGCATCCTGCTCCTACCCATTCTTCTATTTCCTTTCTCTCACCTTTTTCGATCGCTCGATCGCCTTCTCTCATCACCCCATCGACACTCGAGGGGGCATCTCTCACTTCTACTAATTTTTCTTCTACGCTTTCAAAATTTATCTGTCTACTATCTTTGAAGTGGTGTCACTTATGCCACCCAAAGAGGGGCAAATGTAGACACCTATAATTTAGCTTGAGTAATTTAAATACTTAAATTGCACTAATTATACCCTTTCCCACAAATTGACGACATATCGTCAATATAGCACACTTCCTCTTCTATCACCGTTAATTAGCTACATTACGCTAGTTAATTAACCCTTCTATCCAATAAATACACCAATTAACGACCTTCCGTTAATTAATCTCCCCTTTCTATCTAGATTAATTAATTATTTCTAATTAATTAGCTCCCTCTTCCATTAAATCAATAAATTATCATTTATTTGATTAAATCCCTCTCATAGTCTAAATCATGCTAATTATTCCTCTAAAAATCTTCTATAAGTCTAAATTCACACCTATTAATTAATCACTTTGGTTAATTAATAAAGCCCCTCAAACCCCATGGGTCACTAAAGGACAAACTAAACTCTCCTAAGGTTGACTCAACCCTTTCTAAACCTTCCTTATCCACAACTAACCCAACCTCTCCATTTATCCCACATGAAGAGGGATGTAGAGATTCTTCTATCCATTGGGCTATATAAGGAGCCCTCCTCCTACCTTTCTATTTACACCTACATTCCTAAATGAGCATAGAGCATACACTATAGCCATTTTATCATCTTTGAGCATTCTTCCATTAGAAGAGCTTGCCTTCTCCATTTCTTGTATTCATCCACCCAAGTTTTGAAGTCATATGGAGATATGTCAAATGGTCTTGTAGCCATGATTTGACAAGACTCCATTCTTAGAAACCTTGGGATTTCAAGCACATAATCAACTCTTTGATTGCTAGAGATCTACATAGGTTCAATCTCATCTTATTTTTAGCATTCAATAAGAGATAGAAGTTAATTTGTTTAGCATATTAGCTTGAAATGTTCATTTCATGTTTAATGTAGAAATGTTGATAGGTTAGCTTTGCTTAAGCTCTTAGCATGATGATGCATAGGTTTAGTTTATCATTGTATTGAAGCTACTAGGTGTTAGTTTCAATTCTACTTACATAGCTAACTATTACATGAAACCCTTTGCACGTACCATTAATAACATACCCAATAGAGGTCATGTCATGCGCAACCTTCCTCCCTTCCTTTATTCCATGAACTAAAAATTGTCACAACCAAAATTTGAAAAACAAGGACCAATTGAACATTCGGTGACCTCACAAGTCAACCCCCGTGGCCCCAACTGTGGTTAAGCTCCCCCATAACCCAAAAAATATAGTTAACGGTTACCGTCAGGAATAGGATTCACGAGGCGGCGATTTCTCCATAATAACCACGCGTGACGCCTCCGGTATCGGTCACCGTTTAATCCGGTAACAACAAATAAACAGCACCGCCTCTCAACAAGCGCCGTATTCGGATGACCTTTTTATTTTGGTCCACAAGTAAATAACTTGACCATGCTCGCTCGGTCTACTCAGGGTTTTGCTTCATAAATTTATCTATTCAAGGGAGGTCTTTTCCGGGGAAGGGTTGGCGTGGCCGTTTTCTAGTGCGATTAATTTCGCTTCGGCACGAAAAGCTTCCACTTGGACGGATCTGGAAAATTTCAGGCGCTATTTGAGGCCGGCTGCATCTTTTCATCAAAACAAAACAGGTTCCAGCTTTTCCTTCGCTGTTTTCCCGTTTAAACTGTCTGTTTCAGGCAAATTTGTTTGTTCTGCATTCTGATTTTTGTTTTAAAAAGACAAAATGCATTCTGATTTCCGTGCATCTCTGCAACTACAGAACAAAATTATTTCTGTTATTAGGAAGCCAAGAATGGCCAATGGATAGACTTCCAAAAATTAGATAAAAATTGCAGCCGCAAAATAAATCTGAAACAGTGAAACGGAACAGTCAGATCGTCAAATAGTAAAGGAAATAGGGATGCATAAATTGACATATTTTACACATGCAAATTTTCGAATTGATTATCGACCTGTCTAAGATTAGACGTTAAATTTGACAGTAGACCTTACCCTAGTTTTTTAATGACGGTGTCTCCCAATCCGAGATCAACACGCGAGTAATGAATATTTCTATGCAAACTAATTTTTTTTAATTAAAAAGCCATCGATACTTTCTCTTGATTGGGGACGCAGAGTTTGAGTATTTTAGGGCTGAGATAATGTGAAAAGGATAGAAAAAGAAAAGACCTTTTGTGATGATTCTGTAATCTGCGGAAAGGTGGATTTATTATTATTAAAATGGGTCTGTTAATTCACGACAGAGGCATTTTAATGGCCAATGTAGACATGGATAATGAGTTTTAGTCGGTAGTGGAAAGTCTCATTCTTAAGATGGCTGCAGAATAAAATATTGTATAGATATTAATTGATGTCTATATATAATATCATTTGACAAGTTTGACACGTTTTTAATATTTATTTATCTATTTACTAGTTTGCATGAAGCGAAGGGGAGACTATTTAATTCTAATTATTGATGTATTATGTATTAGATATTGAGTATTTGTAAATCTTACATGCTATAATATGATTGATTATTTTATATTATTATTTTGTGATTGATTGATTAAGTGAATAGAGATGTTTATTCCATATTTTTTATTGTGTAAAAACTAGATAATTATTGAGTATTTTATAGTCATATACTATAACAACCATAAGGTATTGTATAATCATGGATAAAAAGACAACAATCCTTTTCCCTCTACAAATATTTTGGAATAAATGTGATTAGCATGCACAACTATGTTTTTTTAGTTATCGATAAGTGTCATATAGGTTTTTCCCCTTCAAGATTGGCTAAAGTGGGTGTTGTGCACATCAAATCTGACTTGCCTTCAATTCTTTCCTTTTTCACTGGCAAATAAAAAACTCTAACGCCATAGCTTACATTTTTTTAATATGCCAATACAATACATAAGGGGTCATGTCATGGCTAGTTCTTATGTTATCATTTGTAATTATATTTTGTTTATATCATAGTTACCACGAGACGATAAATTATTGTTGAAAAAAAGAAGTAACGTACTATGAGTATATATATAACCTAATATTTGAAATAAATATATTATATGTCTACAAGAGGCAAGACTAATTATATATATTTTTATATTTCATATCTCAACATATCTAGAGTCAAGAGTAAAAATTATATTATTTAAAAAACAAAGAAATGCAAGTCTCCATGAGGAGTATCGACATGTACTAATCCTGAGATAAATATTAGTCTTTGAGACATGTCTTTGGTAGTAGACAAATCTTCATGCAACATAGTTGGTTTATATATAAGGGACAAATGGATTACCCTTGAATTCAACAAGAAGTAAATTGCTTTCTACTAAACATATAAAACATACAAAATAATAAAATGCCCAAATATAATATCTAAATTCAATGGTAAGGAATTTAAATAGAATGTAAAGTTGGATCTTGAATGTTGTTGGTTTTGCTAATATGCACCAAAAAGTTATGGGAAATACTACCTTAAGACAATGATAAATTCTCCAATGATTGTTTGATCTCTTTAGACTACTTGTGATTGCTTAATATATTCTTCATTAATAAGTATTATATAACTTGTGTGCTTAAATGAGCTATGCAAATTTTCTAATGGCTAGGACCTAACAAAGCGGAAATAGGGGAATATGGGTACTTGACTTAAGGAACTCTAAAAAATAAGATAAGTTAAAGAAAGTAAATTGTGAGATGCATAAGATGAGGTATTTAGCAAGGTGCAAGTCAACATAAGGAATCATGTTCCCCAAGAACCAAATTAGCTAACATAAACAAGTATGCTAAATTAATTATAAAAAACATTAAATAATGTAACTAGGCCATTTTTCCCTCACTTCAATGTGTGTATGCATAAATATCAAAGTAGAAAAAGATTATTAAGTTGGATACAAAATATTGCACACCTTGATCTTTAGAAAAGCTAGCGCATTTAAGAAATTTCATGAATTTATATTTTTCTATGCACACATGTTAATTCAAAATAATAACTATTGAAAAGATGAAGTACTTAGAAACTAAATTAGCTCATTTTGTTGAGAAATGTATGAATACTATGTAGATTTGAATGCCTCCAAGTTTATATAAATATTTGAACAATATTTTGAGTACATTTTTGAAGAATGTTATAGATGAAAGTTACATACAATATTGAGTCCTATCTTAAATGAAATTGATGCACTATCTTAGAATAATTCTAAATAAAAAATGATTTATTATCAATGTAAAATGGATTTAAACACCCTTACCAAGTGTAATCCTCCACAATTAAATAAAATTTGAACCATTGGAAGTTGGAGTTGGACACCCTATTAGTCACTAGCCTCCAAGTCCATCATGTTTTATATGATAATGAATATGCCCCAAAATCATGTTTTTCAATATGATGAGTGGGATATATCCTCTCCTTTTGAGATGTAGGATAAACCTATAAAAATCACATCTCAAAATAAATATATTACATATAACATGTAAAAATAATTGATGTATCTAGACTATAAATGCATTTATGTGAAAACATATGCATTATTGATGCAGGAGCATAATTGTAAATAGCTCAAATTTTGGTTTTTCATGGTTTAATAGGTGTGCAGGGCCCATTTGGTTACTCTTGGGTCATGTCTAATCCATACGGCTCCTAATGATGTAATAAGTGGTATTTTGGAGGTTTCCCTCCAAAAACCACATTTAAATATTCAAATTAGTCAAGTGTGTAATCTAACCTAAGTTAGTAGGTTAGGTGTTATTATAGGCTTTACATGGATGTAATAAGGTGGTCATGGCATTAACTCACTTACCCAATCTTACCAAGGTGTAAACTCACGCTAATTTACCAAACCAAGTATGGGTTAAGTGGTGGAAACCTAACCATCTCCCCTTCTTCTTAAATCATGCAAAATAATTCTAATGGTTGTTGTTGGGATTGGAAAAGGAAGGAGGAACCTTCTCTGTAACAAAGCCATGGAGCTATAAAAGCTTTGTAAAGTGCATGAATTATCTAATAGAAGCTTCATTCTTGATGTATAGTTGTGTTGAAAGTATACTGAAATGTGATATGTTGTTTAGTTAAGGAATCAGGTTTAATCTCATTATTATGAATGTGTGAATGTTCTATAGGAATTTGAGGTGATTGCAGACATCTAGAGAGCATAAAGAAGAGCGTGGAAAAAGTGAAAGAGCTATAAGGATAGTCTAATACAAGAGGAAAGGGAAAACTGTGTGAGGAGGTAAGATTTTGCAAATACTCTTGATAAAAGGTAAAAAGCCTTGTGAACTCATAAATTAATGAAAAGAGAATGTTATCAAAATTTAGGGTTGATAAGTGTGGTGTTTTCTTATAAGAAATTATCAAAAGATACAAAAATTGTGGTTCTTTTAGCATGATAGTCTCTTACACAATTGAGTTGAGGGTTTGAGAGGTTATATTTCATGCTAAGAGGTGAGAGATTTCCTATAGAGGTATAGATGGTCAGAGATATTATGTTGAACCTTTAGGAGCTCCTTAAAGTTAACAAAATTTGACAAACTCAGAAATTATCTTTTGACAGATTGTGCTTTGTTTTGGAGTTTAGGACTAAAGGAGAAATAGTGTAAGAAGCTAATGTATGTTGGAACCTCATGTCAAGGTGTTGCTAAGTTGATATGAGTGAATGAAAAGATACTGAGACTCTTGAAGACCATAAAGAAGCAAGATTATTTCTTGAATCGTGAAACTCGAGTTTAATTGTATTATGTTCAATTTGTGGAGTTTAGAAGTAACTTTTTATGAAAGATGACCATAGTTCATCCCGGTTGGAGTATGCATGTTTTGTAGAGTTGAGTAAATGTGGTGTAGACTTGTGAAGGTTTAGGAGGTAATATTCAAGTACAAAGTGGTTGAAAAAGAAAGTTTCTTAATGCACAAGCCTATAAGTGTAAATTGTGATAGTCTAGAGTATTGGTGTGAGACTGAGTTATAAGAGAGGCAATTAATTTGGGAGTTGGAAACAATCATCACGAGAAGATGGTAGAATGTACTAGAACCTTGTGTAAGGTATAGAACTTTGGAATAAGATATAGTCATGAAAACATTATGATTGTACTGTGGCATGTCTGATGAGTAGCCTTGAAAGAGTTAAACAAACATTTGCTACGAGGAGCTTGAGGAAGTAAACGAACTTATTAAGGTAAGTGAGTTGATGACCCAGGGTAGAAGGATGTTATCACAAAGCATTGAGAGTGAAATTTGACTAAGGATCGGAGAAAAATAGAGTATAGGGTAAGAAGAAATGAGCATGCACCGATTTTGCTTGGGTAAACAAGTCAATTGGGTCATTATGATGACATAACTATTTGAAGGATATTCTAAAGGGAGAGACAAGAACTTAATGATGATAGAACAAAGAAAACTTTAACTCAAGTGGTTATAATGGTGAGAATTCATTACTTGTTTAGTTATCCATAACTACCCTATTTCAGTTTTGGTTGAAGCCTAGTAAAGGTGAATGATACATGAATGATCTTGAATGAGGGAGGTTGAGTGACTTGAGTGAGTGAAATAAGTGAAAAGTGAGTGTATAGGGTGAGTAATAAGTATTTAGGGAAAAGAAAGAAAGAGAAGATTAGGAAACAATGAGTTAAGGGATTGTTGATAACAAGAACTAAACAAAGCCAAGATAAGCTAAAAACATGAAAACATGGAATTGAGAAAAATAAGGAATAGTGAGTAAAGGAGATAGTGAGAAAACATTGAGCAAGTTATTTGAAGGTGGAAAAGTGTTTTGAAGGTCGAAAACAAAATAAATTGAAGAAACCCTAGCATCGAGCAACTAAACCCTAGTTAAGCCTAGTAAACAAGCAAAAAGGAGAAAAATTGAGTTGGGGGTGTTAAAGAAGGAGTTGGTTGATAAAATTTGGTGGCAAGCACAAGCTCCCAAATGGGTATCTAGATGTGCAATTAGTTTTTCTAGGTTATTTGTGGTTTTCTCCAAGCATGGAAGGTTGGAGGGTAAATAGGGCTAATTAGCCTAGTGCAAAATTGGTCAAAAGAGATTACCTTTGTATGGGAGAAGAGTTAGACCTTGAAATTTGACATGTAGCGAAATGGGGAAAATGGGTAGCCAAAAAATTTACCACTTGGGCATGATGATGAAAATTGAGTGTTTTATGTCATGAAAACAAGGTTTTGAGGGCTACTAGCCAAGTAGGAGGTCTAAAAGGAAAAGTATAAAAGATGAAGTGATGGAACTAATTTTGTGATTTGAGCAAATTTTTTTGGTGTTGCTAAACATGTTTGAAGTGATTTTAGCCTTTGATACATTGATTTAGTCCATTTTTGCCATTTGAGCAAGAAATAACCTTCTTCAGCAAGATTTCAATTTGTTGATTTTGATGATTGTACAAGTGGATTAGTGGCTTCTAATGCATTGTTTGATGTTGTAAGAGAAGTGTGTGTATAGGGATCTGCATCAATTATGAATAAGTTTCTTCGTATGGTCCCATGATATAAGAATTCAACATTAAGAAAAAATTTCCATGTGTGGGCTTCAAGATATAAGCAATGTGTCATCAAGCACAATTTCCTCACATGGGATCAATATATAAGCACTATAGAATCATAATCAAAAATACAATAGTGTAAAGCATGTATAAAGTTCCTTTCTCCAATGAATGCATTCTATGAATCATGGAAACATATATAAGAGAGAAAGACATTTGCATGATATAAATCATGGAAACACATTAGTCATTTATCGATGACCTTTCTTACATGCACATATTAGTAATAATCACAAAGGGACTCATAAAGCAAACACACCTCTTAGCAATATTATTAGAAGAAAAAATAAAAAGGGTGTTTACACATCAAATTTAACTATTTTATTATTTGTAGTACAAAAAATACTTATATATGTACAATATAAAGGGCAATGACTAGTGATTAGTATGTAGTCCTTGTTTCCGTTGCCCTAATTTTGTGTATTGAAAATACTATTGATAATTTTCTTAATATTTTTAGCTGACTCTATTGGTACAACTGGTTAGATGCACCTCGTTTCAATCTACTTAGGGCTAGCTTTTAGGCTAACTTATTCTCCTATTTTCATTTTTTTAGAATTAGGAAAAAAGTAACCAAGAAGGGATCTCCTTTATACCAATAAAAATAGCTCAATCCTTGGACAATCACAAAAAATTGTGGGATCCTTGGTTTATTATAAATATTTTGTTTATTCTCACATATAGATATGTTTTTCTTATGATAATTCTAAGAGAGTTGTTTCTCCATTTTGAAAGGGTAGGTTTTTTTTAATAATGATATCTCCCAACACTGTAATATCCCTTAAAGGATCTTGTATGGTTTTTTAATTCTCATGCTATAGGATTTTATCCAAGCATATCCTTCCTTACAACAGCTCACAACCACACAAACCTCCTCACTCCTCTTGCAAAACTTGGGCTCCTCACCCTTGCAACATCTCATGATATGTATACACGCTCACAACATCATGCAATATTGAAACACCCCTTCATTACATACCACATAGCTCCCACTAACCTTTAAGCTTTCCTAACAATTAGCATCACTCACTAAATATTGTGGTACCTTGGTGCATTTATCTTCATGTTACCATGCACGTTGCACTTTTTTTGTATCTCTTACAACTTCTACAACCCTATGCTAGGCTCAATGCAACTCTAACTGGTTCTGTAGTCTTGCTTCCTTCTTCACAGAACACTCACATCTCATGCAATCTTGCTCTAAGTCCCTTCTCACTGTTCACATCTCCCACAACATCACACACAATATTTATAACTATTACAATTCCCCACACTTCCTCATAGGGAAAAATTCATGCTCTAGATGAACAATCATTTACCAATTCCTTTTTCATTGTCTACTTGGATGACATATTTCTTGATAATAGAACTTGTGAAGAACATTTAAAACACATGTTTATCCTAGGAACATTGTGTAATAAATTTTACAATCTAACTTATCCAAGATTGCATTCAAAACTATTAAGATATCGTATTTCATTTACAACATTGATTGCACAAACATCCATGTAGATCTAGAGAGGATCATGTTATTCCAAGATTATGCAACTAAGTGCTATCTCACAAATTTGAGATTTTTTCTTGAACTTGTTAACTTTTACCACATGTTCAGCATTAAGTTCTCACGCATATCATGTTCTTTGATCCATATCATGCACATAAGTCAACCTTTTGTTGGAATCATATGCAATGTGATTGCATTTGAGAAGCTCAAACAATGACTATGCAACACATGTTCTCAAAATACCTGACATTTTTCGTAACCCTTTTAGATCACATTGATGCATCTAACTATGCACACAATGTAGTTCTCACACAACATGGAGATCTAGTCACATAAGACTCATACACATTAAGTGACATGGTTTAACAGTGCTCCACCTTTGAAAAAGAGCTATATGTCATTGTTCAAAATTAGTCAAGCAATGGTGTCATGACATCTTGGGTAAGGAGACAATCATACATTACAATCATAAGATGCTCTAGTCCCTACACATGCAAAGAAACATATAAAACACATACTAGATAAAAATGGATAACCTACTTGCAATAGTTCTTCATAGCGATCAAGCACATGAAGGGGAAATACTTTAAGGTAATAGATTCCCTTAACAACCACTATTACACGTGCTTATGACAGTGTTTGACACGTGTAACCACAACTTCCCAAATTGAGCATCTTTATACTTAACGAACACATAATTTTCATAAACCTACATCACTTTCATGCAAGGCAAAGCTTGGAAATATATATGTTCTTGATGGTGCACCTTGCCAAAGACTTACTTGGGAGGTATAACATGCTAAGACAACATGACACTTTGGTGAACATTACCAAAACATTGGTAAAAATTCAACAAAACTTTTATTTTCCTTACATGCATGCATATATTGATCACCACATCAAGTCTTTCATTCCTCCTTGCATCACCAAGTCAGTGAACACGAAATGGGGAATTTACATACCTTTTTTGGTTCCATTAATACCATGAGAATTGACTAAACTACCTCTAATAATGCACCAGAATGACTCTCTATTCATTGTAATGGAAAGGTTTTTGAAGATACTAATCGCGGTTTCTTGTAAGAAAAGCATTAATGTGATGGAAACTACATGCCCCTTCTTAAAGCATTTATGGGTTTACTTTGGAGTCCCAACATCAATTGTTTCTAATCATGGCATGTATGTTATACGCCATTTTCGGAAATCATTATAGGAATAGATGGGTACAAAATTGGAATGGTCAATGGTATTTCATCCTCAGATAGATGGGAAAATGAAAATTTTCAACCATAAACTTGTCCATTCTATGTGAATATAAAAAAATGTGCATCTTGATGAATGATAATTTGATATACATCGAACATGCATACTCTTCATAGTTGTATAGGGCATAGTACCTTCTAGACATATATTAGGTTCCTAATAGAAACAACCCTAGATATATACTACCATGCATCATCCAACATGGAATCATGCAACCAAGATTGAAAAAAATATGAAGCACATAAGTTTCTACAATGTATACAATATTTTCACCAACAAGTTTAACATGTGTATTCTCAAACCAAAAAAATCTATACTAAGAGCTCCATGATGCACATCACACACCTCATGAGCTCAAGTTTATCAATAATGTCAGGTTGCATCTTCAAAATAAATACTTCAATGGTGTGCATTGAAAAATCAAGCTTTTGCATCATGGTCTATATACCATTTTCATGTGCAACTAGTGAGAATACCTTCGTTCTTGATTTTCTACCATTTTTGGATCTTCATATAGTGTTCAATTTGGAGCTAAGTAAACCATATTTCCCACCACTACTTGAAAAAAGATTGACTCAACAACCTTCTGATTTAGATCTTGAACTTGTGCCCAATGCAAAATTTTCCAATAATTGATGTGACAATAACTCCTACCCACTAAGGCACACACTATTTGTTCTAAGTGGTCAAGGTAGAGAAAGAAGATGATCAAGACAAGTGGTACAACCTTCAATAGATACAAGTTTAGTTACTAAAGCTAATTTCGAAGACATGATGGGGACAATTTCTCTTCAAGAAAGGGCATATGATCTATGTGCAAATTTTCATGTCACCTCACAACCCACACACCTACACAATCTTCCTTGGTAATTCATTCTTCTTTGCCTCATGGAATATTGCATCATGCACATAAACTCATAATAATTTGTAGCACTGACACAACACCTCGTAATGTACAACATAACCCTATAATGACTAGCAACATACCCTTCACTTTGTGCTTTGCGTTTTCCTCAAACTGATCACAATGATCCTCATTCATATTCTTATGTATTGTTCTATTTTCTTTCATTAGAACAAAATTTATACTATCTTGCATGAATAATTCCACATTTGAATGTTTTTGGTTTGTTATTGTGTTCAACTCTCCCCACACATTGTATAACTTGCATATTGTCTCCAAGCATAGGTTTGTCCTCCACAATGGAATCTTTAGTTTGTAGGATACATGGGCAAGGAGAGGTGTCACTCACATAGTAAAACATGCTTTCATAGTGGCCTAAATATTACCCCTCATTTTTTTAAATTTATCATTTGTTATTCTTATTTCTGGAATTCTATTTACATAATACCTTCTTTTTATTGATATATGCAATAAAAATTTCTGCTTGTCTTCGCTCATGTAATATCTTTGATATTTACATGTGTAAATGAAAATTATCCCTTGTATGCAATCATATAATACTTTTCATGCCTTCAAGATGACCCCTTCATGGTAAGAAGAAACTTGCACTGACATGAACATAATCACCACTAACAATTTAAACGAAGTTGCTAGTGTAAAAATGAAATTACCCCTTTTATAGAACCACTTCATAAACTTATTAAATTGCTCATAACACACAAAAATTGCTAGATTGAAAGGACAAAAATTCTCATCATTTTACAAAATTTGCAATGTCACTTACATAATCGTTCACAAAAACTTTTGAATTACAAAGACAACTTCGCTCCAATGGTTTTCACCATATAGAAAGTCTCCCTTCACCAAATTTTGTAGAACTCTTGGTTGTTTGATAAGGGTGATGTTTCTCTTGATCCTTTTGATTTAATTAAGAAATATCTTATCAAAAAAAGATCGTGAGAGACCAATCTCATTTGATAAAAAGGATAACTATATAAATTTGTTCTTGCATATAGAACGCTATGTATCTTTTACTTGATTGTCATTCTTAAAAATCCACATGCATCAATTTCAAATTATCTTTTTGGTCTATTAAAAATGCTCTCTCAAATAGGGATGATAATGTTGACTTTAAAATTTATTTATATTAGTTTAAAAGATTAAGTACCATTTTCAATTATGAAAAACACATTTAAATTGTAACCCTTTTCAAATATGAAATTCCAACTGAAACTAGTGCTTAAGTCTTTCAAGTATATTTAAGTTTATGTTGTTTTATTAGTATGTTGACTTTAAAATTTATTTATATTAATTTAAAAGATTAAGTACCATTTTCAATTGTGAAAAACACATTTAAATTGTAACCCTTTTCAAATATGAAATTCCAACCGAAACTAGTGCTCAAGTCTTTCAAGTATATTTAAGTTTATGTTGTTTTAGTAGTACTTACGCCTTCACCTATTTCCAATTTCATTTAATAGAACTTCTTAGATTTTGTTAACCAATCACATGGTTGGTTGTATATGTTACATTAGTTTTTTTATTACAAAGTTCATTTTTAATGAAATTAATGATAATACATTTGAGCTAGGGTTAAGGGATGTGGGAGTGGTACCAGACGATGCACTCTCATTTATTCTTACCCATTTGGAGATCCTATTGTCACCATCACTCACCAGTGTCACCATCACCTTCAGATATTATTTCACCTCCCGTCTCAGATCATCCTCTATTGATACCAAAAGAAGGAGATGTGCATAAAACCAACCAACATCAAAATCTACAATAACACGAGGTTAGTTGCTACTCATTCAAAGCATACAAATTTCATGGTCCATTTTGTTATTTGAATGATTGTGGTAAAATATATATCATTTTGTTGTATATTATTTTACTGTATTTTTGAAATCTTTAATAATATTCAAATAATAACATGGTTATAAAAATTTAAAAATTAATTTTATAAGAGGCTATTTAATTTTAAGTTCATTATTTATGTAATGTTCAAATTGTTAATAAAATTAGTTTCTTATGTTATAAAGTTAAAGATTTTGAATAGTTCCAATTAAATTGTTCATGTGCTTTATGTATAACAATAGACTAATTAAATAGTTTTAAGTTTTTATTTTATTTATAAAAGGAAGATAAAAGATGTGACATCTTAAATGTTCTCACAATAAATGTAAATTTTTAAAATAAAATGAACTTTTAGATGCCAATCTAAACAAGAGTACCAATGCTATGGAGTACTACCACAACTAAAATAATTATGTATCATATTAAAGGTGAAAATTGAAATGATCTCGGAAAAGACATGGTAGTTGTATTTCGAGAACAATATCAAAAATATATTCCTGGCTGCTTAGATCACCATTGACCAAGGACACACCTGAAGATCGAGTTGCTATACCAGTCCTACCATATCCACTATAGCGTACGGAGTTGTAATCAAGGAACCTAATTTTTACAACTCATTTGTAGCAAAAAACGGAAGAGCAATGAGTTAGAGTGTAATTTTCATTATGGGCAGTTTTGATTTATGATGCGAAAGCGTGCAGTTTGAGCAGAGGTGGCCTCTGGCAAAACATGGGACTGAATCAACTACATCTTCTCTCTCCAGTTAGAATAACAGAGCCCCTGCCTGTTGAAGGCATTCACAAGCACGACAAAGGCCTCCTTAATTAGACTATTATAGCCATTTTTTTTGTTTCCCCTTTTCCTTTTCCCATCGCCTCTAACAGACTGAGGTGAGGACCATCTGAACCAAACACCTTTGCCACCCTCAACGTCACAGGGAACATTTGCGGCCATGCCTCTTTGCATATGCCATTATCAATTTCCAACACCTAAAAATAATGTCAATCCCATTGCCAAAGGCAATGTAAATGGATGTTTCTAAAGTAGCGAGGTTGCTAAAAAGAGTACACGGTGATCAAGAGCCAATATATGAGTTGAGAGACATTCTGCCTAGTAAATGTAACAACGAAGAAGCTACATCGGACAGAGAGGTGGAGGAGACCCAACACACAAACTCGCCACAAAATCTGCGAACGTAAAAAACATAAGTGCAAGACTATCTACACATGGAAAACCGTGCTGACCAACTCAACATCTGCAGTCACCAATAATTTTCATGATCTCTTAAATGCATCAAAGTCTCCATTAAGTTGTGTGATTAACAAACTATGATTTCGACCAAGCAAAGAATACAAGGCCATTTAAGGTTGAGTGCGGAGGTACCTGTCAGTGGGAGATCTAAAGCCATAGTGTGATGTCAGAGGATCACAGTGAGGAGGTGCTCCATTAGCAGAGCAATAGTAAGACACTCACTCAATTCCGTGCGAATTGGACGAGTGGACGACTGCTTGGTGGAGGAGACTTTAAGTCTGCAGCTAGAAAAATCAAAATACTCATAGCTGGTAGTGTGTGTAGCTGCAAACCACCGCCATAATAATTATAGTATAACACTGAAACGTGAAAGCATGAATTTTTGAATTTTTGTAACCATACTTGCTTACTTTGCGGTGTAGGCTAATTTGGATCTTTGGTTTCTGTGAATGGCAGAAGAAGGTGTGTACAGGGCCATTTTCCTCGTGTAAGCAAATCCCCGGTTGGAAAGAAATTTGAATTGGTGATCTGTAGAAGCAAACACTACAATATAGAAGAAATTCCCTACATCCAAAAGCACTGCGGGTGCGGGGATCTGGGTGCCCATTGTATATATCCAAAATGGGGGCAAGCGTCAAACTCTTCCTTTCTTCTTGATACCAGGATACATGTATCAGAAGAAAGATGATTAATGTAGTTTCAGAGGGAGGGCATTGATATATGTTAATTTATCGCGGGTGTAATACCCAAGATAAAAATGGCCAGCATACGGGGCAGAGCAGGTGAATGAATTATCCAACAGAGGAGCCATTTATTTCCTTCGCAAGTAATTCTCCCAATAAGAGACATTAAATAAAAAACTTTAATATAAATAAATTACAATAAATGATTTGACATTGCTTTCCTTGAATTTGCTAAGGTTGTAATAACATGTAAATCTAAAAACCAATCAAATTGAAGATAAATAATTTTTTAAAATTATTTTGTTAAAAATTGTGCAAGTTTATTGACATGAAAAGTTTATATTTGTTTATGAAAAATAATAACACTATCTTATTGGTTGAAAAACACAAACAATAATAACCATTTAAACAAAAATGAAACCTATAGTATACTTACCTTCGGTAGTACTAATAAGTTATAATTAATAATCAAACTCCCCAATGATGCATAAATTGAAATAAAATATGTAATATCTTAAAATAAGTACTTTTAAAAAGGAGGTGAGAGGGTAAAGCATCACAAGAACTCCGCTGATTGTAACCAACACTCACAAACTGGTAGTGTCTACTTTCTCGCTTAATTACAAAATGCATATGAAAAGGTGTTATATAATCTAAATTTTGTGATTGGTGGAGACTGATGGAACCTACCAATTTGTGGGTGTTGGATAAGCTCCACCCTAAAAATTGTAAGAAGGGCCAATTATGTGAAAAGTATGAGAGAGAGTGAGACCCAAATAAATTCCAATTTTTCCCAAATCTGTTTGGAGATAACATGTTATGATAGTGTCATGTATCATTGATTTTCCTAATATCATTTTCTCCCACCACAATTTAATAAAGGAGACTCAAAAGAGAATTGATCGACTCCACAAGATCCAAAAAGGTCATTATGACTTTATAACGTGTCCTAGAATGAATCCTTAATGTGTCATATGACAAATCCATAGTATTTCTCTATGTGAATTAATAATCCAAGACACAACTAAGAAATGGTTGTAAGTAACGAAAGGCTCATGACATCCACGATTCAAATAGTGCATCCAACAATGCCACTAAATATGTAAAGCAAATCACTACATCATTGTGAGAATGATATAGCTCAATGTGTCTTTCAATATGTATGACTTCACCATTTATAGATTTTTTGCATCTAACTTATTCCACAAGTTTCACATTCTTATATATTCATCAAGTGAATTTAACGATTTCATCTTTTATCAAACCCTAACTAAGCCTCTTTAAACCATCTTGGATACTAAAATACATTTTTAATAATTTTAAAAACAAATTGTTCACTATTCATAGCATTTATCTAACTAGAATATAAAACAACTTTAGCAACATGCTTTTTAGATATATTTAATTGTGAATTTAATATCAAAATTCGGATTTATCCATTCTTTTGTTGTGGTGTAATATGAAAAATACCTCTAGGTTATGTTCCTAATTAGATATTATTAAGGGTAAAGATGATTTAGAGCAGTAAGATAATAATGAAACCATCCTAAATTATGTGAGGATATCATATTGTTCAATACACTAGATAGATATAAGAGTGAAAATATGATTAAGGACAAGGTTTAGAAAAAAGTCACCATTCTTTGAGGCCAAATTGTGTGAGAGTGTGCTAGAATTGGATGAGGAAGAGGGGAAGAATTTTGTCAAGATTTTAGTAAAATAAGTGCAAGACACAATTGTTTGATAGGGGAAAATGCATTGTCAAACATATCTAGGGAGCTATGAATGCGTCTTGTGGGATTTTAAGCCTTAATATGACTTTGGGATTTGTTTCGCTTGTGTCTTTGGATATGTGTATATGGGTCCCCACAATAAAATTTTTGTTGCTAGACATATCTTCTCCTTGCTTTAGATCTAAAAAGGGGTTAGTATAATTTGAGTTGGACTAACTTCACCTTGTTCCCAATGGTGTGATCAACATTGTTCTGTGTACCAATAATTTAAAAAGGGATCAAGACATAAGTAGTTTTCTTTATCCTATGATGAGGTGGATATTAGTGTATAAAATAAACAAGGCAAAGCCCTCAATTTGTTCCTCAAATGTGGCAATTGACACTTGAATTGATTCTAGTGCTTATGTTTGTGATCTAAGGCAATAATAAATGTGTGCAAAATTTAAAAATCTTGCTTGTAGTTGTGCTCTAAGGGATGGTTTACTTCAATGATTTTCTCACGACCTTATTAGAGTGTTAGATATTAAATCCCCTAGATGTTGCTTTAATGCCTTTAATGGGCTAAGATGTATGCGGGTCATCAACCTGTGAATAGATTTAATGGCCAAAATTGTCTTAAGCCCACAAACTTTTCCATGCTAAAGTTGGAATTAGAAGTAAGACATGAGACCATCTACAGATAGTTTGAAGATGTATTCTATAGAATGTACAATAAATATTGAAGTGTTAAGCTAGAGAAGTTGCTATGAATTATTAGACTCAAGGTACATGATAGACCATTAGGCTTTAAGTTGGATAATAAGTCTAGTGAATGGGTGATTGTTTTCCATTTTTGGTAGAGACATTACCAAAAAATTTCAAGATTTCAGATTACCTTCCAATTTATTTATGTATTGATTAGATTTTTAAACATCCCAAGATTCAAAAAATGCAGTCCTTTCTAAATACAACAATTTTACACCATAGGCCTACCTTAGCTTATATCAAAATAATATGGAACCTTTTCCCCCAACCAATCATAAATTTTAGTTGGATTGGATGGTGCTTGGATTCCATCACTCACATATAGTGGTTCTTTTGCATACATGGCAAAAATTATCTTCACACACACTAGAAAACCTACTTTTCCACTCATTGGTTGTGTTGGACCAAACACCCTTTCATTAAAATCTAGCATATCAAGTGGTGGTGATGAGACAACGCCTCTATATTGTATCTTACTACTTGATGTGTGAATTAAATCCATAATTAATTGGATTAAGGTATGCGACCAATTTTATAAGGAACTTTTCCAAATGATTAAGGATAAACATTCTTCCTAATAAATCAAATCTATTATAGAAGTTGAAAAAGGACATACAGAAGTCTTGGATATGGTTCAAGACTTTTTTCCCCACTGTCAACTACTGTTCAAAGCTAAAAAAAATTATAAGTAACAACAAAAACTCAAAAGAACCTTGCATTGGTCCCCTGCATTTTTATCTTAATTCAACAAGTCACTTTTGATAGGGTTTTCTCCATCCAGGACTTATACGAAGTTTTTTTTTAAATGGAAAATGAAAAATATATAAATTTTGATGGCCTTTCATGTAAATTTTATAAGGTTTTTTGAGACAATGTGGGAGATAACCATTTCCATGCTTACCTATAAGCTTTCAAGTATTATTCCTCTATTATTCATTCATAAAATTTATAATAAGCTCATACCCAATATGGGGATTTGAAGATAATTTGTAACTAGAATGCAATCACATTTCTAAATGTTTTTATAATATTATATCTAAAGCCATCACACAATGCATCTATCGTAGATCACATTTAATTGTCAGTCTAGAGAAAAACCTTTGTTAAAAGTAGATATATCAATCAACATTATTACAACTTAGGAAGTCGCAGAGTGGGTGTGTAGATCTAATAAAAAATAAATGTTCATCAAATTTATGTTGAAAAAACTTGATATTATAGCAAATGGCCTTTTAAATTAGCTACTTAAAGGCCTTAGGTTTCAGACCTAACTTCCACCAACCAGTTCCAATGATTTTTGTACATGCTTTAAATTACCTTTGAATTAATGGTATTAGTTCAAAGCATTTTGTGTTGTCTCACTTGATTGAGAAAGGTTTCCCTCTAGCTCTAACATTGTATGTGTTTTCTACAAAGGAATTTGACTATATTTTGATCAATACCAAATTGAAAGGAGTAGTGAAAGGAATTATCGTACCCTCTACCAAGATTTCTTATTTAGTTGATACTCATTTTGCTGACAATAATTTTCTCACCCTTATTAAAGATGATAAATATATAAAAAATTGTTGTGGAATACCTTGACATCTTTTTGCCTCACTTCGAATTTAATTACTTAATGGAAGAAGACTTAATACTACCTTTGGATGAATCCTTGGTTGAGAAAGAATGAATGGAAGTGGAACCTACATGTTGAAATAGTTTGATTTTTGGGAATCCCTTTTGCATTTTAAGCCACTCCTTTTCTATGGTAGTATGTGGTTGATTGCATGGAGAAAATTCTTTCACATCCAATCACTACACATCTCTCTCTGGCATGTAAGTTTCAGATATGCTAAAAAATTATCACTACAACCCATGTTTATTATTCTTCTTATTGGGTTCCTTCAAAAGTCTCCTACTAGAAGCTAGAAAAGTTACTTGGAGATTTCCTTTGGAAAATATTTGAACATGGGAAGGGGTTTTATAAAGGAGCTTGGGAATTTCTCTCTCTTCTCAAGCATTCCAATGGATTAGGTTTTTTAGGAATTTGTGACCAAGTTAATACTTTCTATGCCAAACGGATTATTTGGGATATTGAAAAAATATGATTGGAAATCCCTTTTGCAAAATTCCAATGTTAAAGGATATCCTTATGGATGCATAATCTTGAAGGAGTTTAACTTTCACAATATTGTTATTCTTTGAGCTCCTGTCAAAGTGGTTGGATATTTTTCTATTAAGAGTATTTATAAAGCATGGGAAAAAATTAAACCTTACCTATTATCAAAAGGTGATGAGTTTTAAGAAGGTGTTGCTTGTTAATCAACACTCTTTATGGTGGTCACCCATGAATAATTTCCATGATGTGAATCTTACATAGGTCCCATGGAGTCATGTGCTAAATATTTTTGAAAGAGGAATCAATACAATGCAATGCATATTATATAAGAAGACCTTAAACTTTGTTAACACCTAAAGTTTCAACCTACCGAATTAGGTTCAACGCCTCATTGAAACATGGGATGATATCTTAATTTGGGACTTGACTGTATGAGATCATCTTCCAGAGAAGGTCGGTTTCCTCTACTTATATAACATAGAGTTAGCACTACCTAAGCATAAATCACAACTAACTAAAACTAATCCAAGCACCCAAGAGGCCAGGGTTATAGAGAATACAAGGAATCAAACTTAAGTTAAGGAGATGATAGCACCATAAATAAGGCAACCAATCTCTACGAGGGGAAGAATATAAGGAAACACATAGAGGGGAGGATAGTTATGTGCCACAAACCAAACCTGCAACGATCCTTCCATTTCACACATTATAGACACATAGAAATGGAAACATGTGAATATAATCCACACACAACATACCAAAAAAGGAATGGAGAGGAAAGAACACAATAAAAAAGAGCACATGATAGAAATGAGCCAAAACAAAAATATTTTATAACTTAAAGGATGCACAATCCATTACATCAATAAGGAAGGCATTAGACACATTACAGTTTAGATCTGAGGTCTGCAAATCATGAAAGTTTGGTCACCATTTTGAAATGGTAACTTTACATTTGGGGGATGATCCTTTACAATGAGTTTTTAGTTGTATTTATATAACAGAGGAGAGAGAAAAAGAGGGGAGGAGAGAATAAGCATACAACATGCTCCAACTGCATGCCATCAAATCACCAATATAGGAGGATGACTCCCACACTTCATTAAATTTTGGTCATTGATGTGGTTGAGTGTCTGATTCAAAATAAGCACAACTTTTTCGTGCCTCACATATTTTAGATGATTATGCTTTGACCTGTGGATTTATTTTTTTCATTTAGTAGCTTTTCATGCTCCACAGACTTTGTCATGTCTCTATGATGCTCTGTTATTACACGGATTTGTCTCTAACCTCCGCCAAGATCCATGAGTAACACTCTTAACTCTGCATAACATTATACCACCTATAACCCCTTGGTTCTTAGTCTGCAACATTCACTTTGTTTTGCGGATCACTTTGGATTTTCAACTTGTACGACCTTTGCTCTACACTTTATATTTCTTCTCAATGTGTCGTGGTGTTCCATTTCTTCACCTTGTGGCTTTTAACCTTAGCAAACTATAACCTTTATTTCATGGAATTGACGAACTCTGTGGAATTTCATATTTTCCAAGCCACGAAGCACCAAATTTTATCAATCCTTCACTCTCGAGATCCTATCCTTATTCAATTTTCCAACTTTTCGTAGGCATGTAAACTCTGCGGTGCTTTGAATTTACCTTTATTCCATGAAAGATTGATTTCGATTTCCATGGAAGATTGACTTTCTTAATACCATGAAGGTATAACATCTAACTTCAACCTCTATGAAGCACTAACTCCATAAAAATATGCCTAAGTCTTGAGTTCCAATAGCTTTGTTCTACAGGTTAGGAAAACCCGTAGAACACTAAATTCATGCATTCCGCATAAGACTAACCTAATGTTCTGCGGCTTTACCGAGTACAAAAATACCTAAGTCCTAAGTTGGATGAGTTGTTCAAAATTGCATGGGGGTACAATTTTAGACAACAATTTACTGACCTTTAGGGGACATCTACCTATTAGATGATGAAAACCAGTAGCCTTTAAGTGTCCAATGGGCATGGAGTCAAGCATATACCTTGAAAACTAATCTTAACCTGTTAAAACTGACCCTTAAATACACATGAAACACTGAACTAAACTGTGCAAAGCCACAAAAGAGCACAAAACACCATATACAAAGTATGAAAATCATACATGTTCCAAGTGGAAACATGCATAGTGTGCACAAGCACTTGTTTTACAATAAGAAAACCTAAACTACTCCTACTTTAACCAAGAGCAAAGGAGGCTAACTAAAACCTGATACATGTCAGGAAAAGTAGCTTCCCTTTCTTACAAAATGAATCCATGAAATCAACTTAGAAACTAAATCACATGATAGAAGTGAAAGCATGGCCCACACTTTTTTGTTTCTCAAAGTATCAGTTGGGGAAAGAAAATGCACCTGCTCTGATTGATATGCATTTGGTTTGGATGGGTGAAAGGGTTGACCTTTGATTCTTTGAAGTTCTTCCTCATGCTCTAAAGTGAACATGATTGATGACAACTCTATTTTTGGCTCTAAAATAGCCAAATAGCTAATAGGGCATACAATTTTTTTTTGAGTTAATGGATTGATCCTTTGAATTTTCCCATTTCCCCTACATTTGAATCCATAAATGGAGCTATCAGGGACATTATCCTCTTGATGGTATATTTTTGTAAGCTGATATGAACTTTGTTTTTCTTCTTATATAAAAAACTTTGTCTCCACTCTTGGATTCCCATTTCCTTCTTCCTCATTTCCATGAAGCTCTATTTGACTAAGTGTAGAAACCAAAGGTGTTCTTAGCGAGTCATCGCAATCCTCCAAAATTGCAACATGTTCTAAACATGTGGAGCGATGAGGACCATTGCATTAAATAATAACATCGTGCTTAATTTGAAAATATTCCTCCTTAAACATGTGGATATTATTAGTGTTGAAGAACACTTTCTCTTCATCCCCAAGTCCAAAATGGTTTTCCTCTAGATATGTCTGATATGATTTCATGTTAGATGTTTATTTCTGTAAATTTTTCACATTCTTATCCTCTCAATTAGAATTGTACCAATCCCCAACTATTATGAAATTTTCATACTTGGTGAGACTAGTTTGAGATGAGACATAAGCCAGGGGTTACTGACTAATTGCATTCTCAGACAAAGATGATTTGGGCTTAAGAATTCTAACTTGATCAATTAAAACATCCAAATGATCCTCTGAAACATGTTTTGATCCCTGCGGTTCCTCCTTTCCATGTAAGTATCGAAAATATCATTATACTAACTGTTATCCAAAATAAGCCCCCTGCTTATTTTGGCTAACTTTCCTTCATTCTTTCCTTCTTTGTGCCTCAGTCATTTTTTTTCACTTTTCAGGTACTCAAAATTTTCTGGGTATTGTTTCATCAGATAGAGGATCTTCTCCCCTTTCCAGAAAGGTAAAGAACTCCTCCTAACTCCTTGTATTTTGCAAGTTATGGCTTGGCGGAGTTACGAGAGGAAAATTTCCCAAACCGGGCCCGCAAGAAAAAAATTGACACTTAGCCTTTTGGAGTCAAAGGGGCAAAGGGAAAATTTTGGCCTGAAAGCCCGCAAGGAGATAAGAGGGTGCCATGTGGTAGGTTAGGTTGGTGGCGGCGGAAGGACTTTAAAATTTTCGGCATAGGGGTCAAGGGGGTCAAACAGGAAAATCCGAGCGGAACCTCCGCACGAATGGGAAAACACCATGTGTCCAGTCGTTGGCGGAGGTCAAAGGTGTGGAATAATTTGGAAAAATTTTCCAAAGCGGTCAAAGGTGTAGGGGAGAAATATTGAAGCGCAACCCCGCAAGTGAACCAGGAGGTGACACGTGTCACCAGGAAAGTGACGGCGGCGCGAAAATAATTTTGCAGAATTTTTCCCAATTGGAAAATCAAAAGGGGAAAAATTGGACTGTTTGGGCACGCGGAGAAACCA
Source organism: Taxus chinensis (assembly GCA_019776745.2). NCBI lineage: Eukaryota > Viridiplantae > Streptophyta > Pinopsida > Cupressales > Taxaceae > Taxus > Taxus chinensis. The sequence goes on from CM034148.1 coordinate 697,844,431, forward strand.
GTGAATGGGAAAGAACCATGTGGTAGACGGAGAAACGAGGCGGGGTGTGGGGAATTTTTTGGGAAAATTTCCCAAATTAAAAAACGAGGAAAAATTTTCAAGTTTCGGCCCATGAACCCATTTTTGCCCTAATTTTGCCATTTTTTCCCTAAATCTTCAGAGGGCCATATCTTTCAAACCAAAGCTCATTTTTGTGTCATTGGAAAGCTATTGAAATTCTCTACACAATGGACTATTCAATTTTTATTTTTTGGTAGAGTTTTGTGGGAGAAAAATGAAAAAATGTCCTTTGGCACGGGAAAAACACAGAATCAACATTCAACCACCAGTTTTTAATGAAGTATGGCATTTCCATTCTTCTCCAAGCATGGTCAAAAATCTTGGGGAATGTTTTTTTTAAGGGGTACCCATGCCATTTTGATGAATCTTATTGGTGGTTGAACCTTCATTTCAATTTTCCCATGTTTCTCCTTCCTGGACTCTTTTTTCTTTGCCATTAAAAGCCAGATTTGGCTCATTTGTAAAGGGTTGGATGTTTTTGTTCTTGCAGACTCCCCTCTTCCCCTTGGCACATGAATTTGAGGAGTTTCAGACCTTCCATGGAACCTGTGACACGTTTTTTTTTGCCTTTCTGCTAGTGTAATGCATTGTATCAAATTTGGGAATGGTAATGCATGTTTTGTGAATGATTTTTCAATCCTCTCATGTGTCTATTATTGTTTTCTGGTCTTTCATTACATTCTGGCAATTTATGCATGCTTGGTGTTACATCTCTATGATTTGTGTTTATTTGCAAGACAGAAGTTCATCACTCCTTTGGTGTATCACCATTTTTACTTAGTTTTATTTCCTTTTGCATCTCTTGTTTTTATCTCTGTCTCCTTGGAATTTTAGAATAGGAATTAGCATTAAACCTCTGCAAAATTCATGCATACACCTAAACAGAGGAGTAAGAACCAATTTTCTCTAGAGAGTTTTCTCATCTTGCAAGGTCCCACACCTTGGAGAAACTCAATGTTGTGCAATCACACTAAATGACCCAATTTTGAACTACAGATCTGAAGGTCATTTAGGGGTGTTGTAGATTTTCACTAATAGTTTTGGCATGCCCGGTGGGACCTTAGAGGTCTTCATCTTCATTACAACAAAGTTGATGTGCATTTTTTGTAAGTTTCTTGCTTGAAAAGAGCCCTGATTTGCACATCTTGCGACTCCAAAAGGATAGAATCAACTGGTTTCAGTAGTCCAGGTTTGAAGATTCATGAGAAGAATCCAAACAAGGTCAAGGGCCAGAGAAGAGGGATTGTCTTAGTATCTACAATTATCCCTAGAAAGAAGAGAGAGGGGAAGAAGGATTCAAAGGTCTCCATCTCCACCAAACAGAACTCTATCAACTCCTCCACCTGGTAGACCTTTCACCCAATCAACAAGGGTTCTCAGGCCAATCATAATGGCACAACCCAATCCTTATGTCAACTTTACTAGCAATAGCCCACTTGCTCTCAATGCACAAAACCCAGTTCCAATTGCAACATTGAAGAACATCCCATACTTTACTGGGGAAAATCAGACCACTCCTGGTGATCATGTCAAAGACATTGCTAATGTTTGTGTAATCCATGAGATTGTTGAGATGCAGATTGCTGTCAAATTACTGGCATCTTCATTCAAAGGGAAAGCCTTGCAATGGTTCAGGAGCCTTGAGGCAGGCTCTATCCAAAATTGGAACCAGTTGTGCATAGCTCTCCACAACCAGTTTGGAGAAAAGGGGAGACAACTTGTCTCTATTGGAGCAACTGACAACTATCAAGAGAGCTCCCAATGAGAAGCTAACACACTTCAATTTTAGATTTCAAAGAACATGGGATAGAATCCCATGGCAGTGAGGCCAACAACTCAAGGTGCTTTCTTATACTTTCTCAAGGCTTTAAATTCTGACATTTCTATGTTGATCCAATCCATGGGAGGTGCAACTATACCTGCAACTTACAACATCGCCATTAGGGCTGAGAATTGTTTGATCCAAGCTGGTAAACTTGCACCTAGGCCTCCTATGCCCTTATATCTAGACTTGGAAAGCCCAAGTACTAGTCAAGCACCTACTTTAGCTCCTATTCCCACTCCTAGAAATCAGAGTTCAAATGAAACTTCTACTTCATCCTCTAGTGCCTCAAATGAGCTTCAAGAAGTTATGAAACAATTACAAAATTTAGGCAATGAGATGGTTACGCTCAAGAGGCAGCAAGCTCAAAGTTTTAGGCCTTCTTATCAGTCTCAAACTCAGCCTAATAGACAACCATATCAGCCTAATAGGCCACCCAACCCAGCTGCAAATCAAAATCAAGTAAGGCCTCCTGCCAATAGACCATTTCAGCCCTATAACCCCAATGTTGCATCTACCTCTAAAGCCTTAGTGCCAGTGCAAAATAATATAGCTCAAGAGTATGATTGGTGTTTCCCATGTAATGAACCTCACAACCAATCTATGTGCTTCAATGGTGCTTTGAACCAAGCTTTGATGGTGACAACAACTAGTGTAGAGAGTGAGGCGAGTCAAGAAACAAACCAACAACAAGGAACATCTCAGCAAAATACAACTCCAAATGAGACTACACTTGTGAATTGGCAGGCTGAAGATTTTTGTGGTATGAATCAAACAACTTCTCAGAGTGTAGCAGCTAACACACAGTCAAAGAAGAGGAATATTGGTGAAGGGAAGTCATTAGATCCAAGTGATTCACAACCTTCCATCACTCCACAAGGTGTTGGCAAGCAAAATGCAGTTCCAAATGTGCAAGGACAGCCCAAGCCACCTTCTAGACTAGCTCAAATGCCAGTTATTGTAGCCCATGTACAAGAAAAGAATGTGTAGACTAAAGGGCAGCAAAGAGATGTTTCAACCCCATTTAGCATCATTGAACAAATGAAGAAGACAAATGTGAACATATCTATGTGGGAGTCACTATCCATCCCAGGCCAAAGGGATCTACTACAAACTGCCATGAAGAATTGGTCAACCTCAAATCAACAAGCTCATATGCAAGATAAGGTACTCACAAATGCTACTCAGCCTGAGGGGAAGCTTGGAGGACAACAAGGTAAAATTTTGAAGCCCCCTCCATTCTATGTTTCATTGATCATTGGGGATAAACTAGTACATAATTGTATGATTGATTCTGGGGAAAGTAGTTCTGTGATGCCCAAGCAAATAGCTGATCAGCTGGGCCTCCAATATGAAGTCATATCCAAGGGGGTGGTGCAATTAGATGGGACAACAGTAGCCACAGTTGGGGTAATTAAATATTTGAGCCTTACTTTGCATGCATGCCCCAATGTCACTATTTTGCAAGATGTGTCGAGTGATAGATTTTCCACCACTCTTTGCCATATGTTTGTCAAGGGATTTCACAGCTAGAATTGGAGGCTACTTATCTACTGATTGGTCACACATGTTGTTTAGGACAATGTATGGAGCCAAGGCCACAATCAGGTCTGAACCTATTCCAAACTTTCACATTGAGCCTCATACTCCAAGCCCAATCAATGCCAACTGTTCAACATTTGATCAAGAGGACTATCCAAGCACACATGAAGCTGATACCAAGGTTGGAAGCATTCCAGATCTGACTCTTGATGAATGGGCAAGCAAGATATATGCTTTTGATCCCTACAAGGAAATAGAGGAATCTGAACTAGGAGTTTATTACATGCATGAAGAAAATCAGCCTCTTCCTAGCATCACCAAGCCAGACCATAAAGATGACAATGAGGTATGGCAAGTTGTTCTTTGATGGATCAAGAAGTAGACAAGGTGTAGGAGGAGGAGCTATGCTTGTTTCACCTCAAGGCATTAAGTATTATTCAAATTTTAGATTTCAGTTTGCATGTTCTAACAACACTGCTGAATATGAAGCTTTGATACATGGGTTGCATTGGTCAAGGAAAAGAGGTATCAAAAACTTACAAGTCTTTGGTGATAGTGAGCTGATTGTTAATCAAGTTAAAGGAATAGCATGCTGTCAAGAATGACCTGCTCAAGAGTTATAAGAATAGGGTGTGGGACCTCATTGAGGATTTTGAGGGCTTTGGCATCAACTCCATCCCTAGGAAAGAGAACCAAGCTGCCGATAGGCTTGCAGCAATTGGAGCAACTTTTGATGTTGTGGAGAGTATCAAAAGAGATAAAATACAGCCAAACATCCATGTGATTGTGAGGCCATCAGTGCCAGACAATAATGTAAGTTGGCAAGTGTTTGAGAGTGACCAACAAATCATCAATTTCTTACAAGAAGAAGCTGAGTTCTCAGCCAAAAATCAGGAAAAGTTAGAACAACAGTATGGTGATCAAGTGGTACAGCTGAGAACCAACAAACTGCCAAAAGGACTTGTGACTTTGGAGTCTATCTTTAATCCTAATGATCAATTTAGGAAGGAGAAAACAAACATCCAAGTCAAGGGAGAGGATTCAGAGCCCATCTCAGTTGGAGAAGGCAAGTCACTTCAAATTGGTAAAGTGGCAACCGAGCAAGAAAGGTATGAGTTCATGCAACTTTGCCAAGAGTTCCCAGATGTATTTGCTTGGAGCTATGAAGACTTGAGAGGTTTCAATCCCAAGCTAGCTCAACACACAATTGAACTAGATCCAAGTGCTAAGCCCATCAGGAAAAAACAAAGACCGATCAATCCACACATTGAGCCTCTCATGAAGAAGGAATTGAATAAGTTAATAGAGGCAAGTATCATATTCCCCATCAAGCATTCAAGCTGGGTTGCAAACTTGGTTCTAGTCAGAAAGAAGAGTGGAGAAATCAGGTTGTGTGTAGACTTTAGAGATTTGAATAGAGCATCCCTCAAGGATCACTACCCACTTCCTTCTATGGAGCAGATTTTGCAAGTTGTTGCTGGCTCTGAGAGGTTTTCATTGCTAGATGGTTATTCAGGGTATAATCAGATCATGGTAAAGGAAGATGATCAGTTCAAAACAGCCTTCACCACCAAATGGGGAACCTATGCATATAGAAAAATGTCATTTGGAATGTCTAACATTGGAGCTACTTTCCAAAGGGCAATGGATATGGTGTTCAAGGGATTGATCAACAAAATAGTGCTGATATACCTAGATGATATTACTTTATTTTCTAAAAGTGCAGCAGACCATCTCTTTCATTTGAGACAAGTGTTCCAAAGATGTAGAAGATTTGGGGTATCCTTTAATCCCAAAAAATGCATTTTTCTAGCTCATGAAGGTAAGCTCCTAGGCCACATTGTTTCCAAAGAGGGATTAGCAATTGATCCAGAGAGGGTTGAAGCAATAAGAGCACTACCATTGCCAAAGCATAAGAAGGCTCTTCAAAGCTTCTTGGGAAGAATCAATTTTGTTTGAAGGTTTGTTCCAAACTTTGCAGCCCTTGTCAAGCCAATAACCATGATGTTGAAGAAGAGTATGGCATTCAAATGGACAATTGAAGGTAAGGCAAGTTTTGAGACAATCAAAGAAGCTATCTCACAAGCTCCAACTCTCATTAACCCAGATTTCTCCAAAGATTTCATCCTTTATGCATTTGGTGGTGATGATACAATTTCTGTAATTTTAGTACAACAGAACGAAGAAAATGCAGAGCAGCCAATTGCCTTCTTTAGCCAAAGCTTGGAGGACTATGAAGTAAGGTATTCCTTCATTGAGAAGCATGTTCTTACAGTGATTAGGAGCTTGAAGAAATTTAAGCATCTAGTTTCAAACAACAAGGTTCAACTGTTAGTTTCTCATGTGGGAGTTAAAGACTTCCTCCTCAACAAAGATCTAAATGAAAAATGTGCAGGGTGGATTACTCGTGTCATGGAGTATGACATTGAGATCAAAGTCACCAAGTTGGTCCGAGGAAAGGGATTGTGTGAGCAATTGGCCTTGAGCCAATCAATTGAAGCAAACAAAGAGAAGAATGTTGTTTTGGTGTTGCAAGACAACCAAGAACAAAGAGATGTTCAAGAAGAAAATGGTGGTGTGCTCACTCCTTGTTGGACCCAAGACATAATGCACTTCTTATAAACAGGCCTATGCCCTCCAGAGATGAAAAAATCCAAGAGAAGACACTTCAGATTGCAGGCTATTCTGTATGCACTTGTTGATGGTGTCTTGTTCAAAAAGGATATCAATGGAGTGTTGTTGAGATGCATTTGGACAAATCAGATTGAGAGAATGTTAGAAGAGTTCCATGGTGGATCAGCTGGGGGTCATTTTGCTCCAAGAGTGACAGCTCTCAAGATCATGAAGGATGGCTATTATTGGCCCAAGGTGTTTAGTGATTGTTATGCATGGATCAAGAGGTGCAAGAATTGTGCATTCTTCACAGGCAAAGAGAGATTAGTAGCACTTCCATTGCACCCAATCTGAGTTGACCAACCATTCATGTAATGGGGTTTGGACTTCATTGGAGTCATTAATCCAAACTCAAGCCAAGGGCACAAGTGGATTCTAACAGCAACAAAATACTTCACCAAATGGACTGAGGCGGTGGCAATCAAAGAGGCAAATGAATCTAGCATTCTAGACTTCTATGAGGGGATAACAACCAGATTTGTATACCTGCCACTATAATATCAGATAATGCATTGGCATTCATAGGATCAAAGGTAACTGAATGGGCTATTAGAAATGGGATCTATTTGAGCACTTCATCAAATTATTACCCTCAAGGTAATGGCCAAGTTGAGTCCACCAACAAAAATCTATTAAGGATCATCAAGAGGACTCTTGATGAAAATTAGAGGACTTGGCACACTAAACTCAAATCAGCTCTATGGGCTGATAGGATAACTCCCAAGAGATCCATAGGTAACTCTCCATTCAGACTTGTTTATGGGAAAGAGGCAGTCTTGCCTATGTCACTTGAGTTGCCAACATTGGAACTCATGAAGCAATTGGAATTGTTGGAGTTTGAGCCCATGGAGGTTAGATATGCAGAATTGATGGAACTCCAAGAAATCAGAGAGCATGCAGCCCAAACAATGGAGAAGGACCAAGCTTTGATCAAGAGAAGCTTTGATAGGAAAGCTAAGGCTAGAACCTTCCAAGTTGGAGATTTAGTGTTGAAATGAGATGCAGACCGAGCAAAGCCAGGAAGGCATTCAAAATTTGATGCCATTTGGAGTGGCCCCTACATGGTCATAAAATACAAGAACAACAATGCCTTCTAATTGTCTACATTGGATGGTGAAGAACTTCAGATTCCAGTTAATGGAATCCATCTAAAGCATTGCTACTAGAAGGGAAACTTCTCACCTTGTACATATTAGCTTAGATTTTTTCATTCCTACAAGTGCTTATGCACATTGTTTTGTTGTAGCTTAGATTTACATTTCCCTAAGTGCTTTGGCACAAGTTTTGTTGCCCCAAGGATGCATCTTTTATAGGCCATGCTCCAAATCAAGTAATGTTCTACTCTCACAATCTTCATTCTAGAGATTTTCTAATGAGTTGAGAGTAGCAAACAGTTAAGTTCATGACTCCATTGTCCAATGGATTGCTTCAAGCAACTGGTCACTTCATCCAGCAGGTAGATGACCCCTCTGAGTCACCAAAATTGTTATCCAAAATAAGCCCCCTGCTTATTTTGGCTAACTTTCCTTCATTCTTTCCTTCCTTGTGCCTCAGTCAATTTTTTTTCACTTTTCAGGCACTCAAAATTTTCTGGAAATTGCTTCATCAGATAGAGGATTTTCTCCCCTTTCCAGAAAGGTAAAATTTTCCTCCTAACTCCTTGTATTTTGCAAGTTATGGCTCGACGGAGTTAGGAGAGGAAAATTTCCCAAGGCGGGCCCGTGGGAAAAAAATTGGCACTTAGCCTTTTGGAGTCAAAGGGGCAAAGGGAAATTTTTTGCCACGAAAGCCCGCAAGGAGATAAGAGGGCAACACATGGTAGGGGGGTCAGGAGCAGTGGAAGAACTTCGAACTTTTTGGCGTTGGGGTGTCAAAGAAAAAATTGAACGAAGCGCCCACCGAGCAATGAGAAATGCTGCCACGTGTCCTATCAGTGGCGGGGGTCGGAGCGGCAGAAGGACTTTGGAAATTTTTCCAAAGTGGCTAATGGCACAAAGGTAAAAAGTGAAGCACATTCCCGCCAAGCAACCAGGAGGTGACACATGTCCCGGAGCGGCGGAGGCCTGGAGTAATTTTGGGAAAATTTTCCCAAATTCGCAAAAGGGGAAAAATGACTGTTTGAACCCGCAGAGCAATGAGAGCGTACCACGTGGCAGTGGAGAGGTGGGTCATGGGGAATTTTTGGGAAATTTTCCCAAATTCAAAAAAGAGGAAAATTTTCAAATTTCGGCCCGCGAACCCATTTTTGCCCTAATTTTGCCAGTTTTTCCCTAAATCTTCAGAGGGCCATATCTTTCAAACCAGAGCTCAATTTTTCTCAGATTTTGGTGTCATTGGAAAGCTATTGAAATTCTCTACACAATGGAATATTCAATTTTGATTTTTGGTGGAGTTTGGTGGGAGAAAAAATGAAAAATTCCTTTGGCACGGGAAAAAGAGCAGAACTGACATTCAACCACCAGTTTTTAATGCAGTATGGCTTCCATTCTTCTCCAGTATGGTTGAAAATCTTGGGTAATGAACTTTTAAGGGTACACCATGCCATTTTGATGAATCTTGATTCGGTGGTTGAACCTTCATTTCAACTTTCCCGTGTTTCTCCTTCCTAGACTTTGTTTTTCATCATTAAAAGCCAATTTGGCTCATTTGTAAAGGGTTGGATGTTTTTGTTCTTGCAGACTCCCCTCTTCCCCTTGGCATGTGAATTTGAGGATTTTCAGACCTTCCATGGAACCTATGACATGTTTTTTTCCTTTCTGCCAGTGTAATGCATTGTATCAAATTTGGGAATGGTAATGCATGTTTTGTGAATGATTTTTTCAATCCTCTCATGCGTCTATTATTGTTTTCTGGTCTTTCATTACATTCTGGAAATCTGTGCATGCTTGGTGTTACATCTCTATGATTTGTGTTTATTTTCAAGACATAAAGTTCATCACTCCTTTGGTGTATCACCATTTTTACTTAGTTTTGTTTCTTTTTTTGCATCATTTATCTCTGTCTACTTGGAATTTAGAGTAGGATTTAGCATTAAACCTCTGCAAAATTACATGCATACACCTAAACAGAGGAGTAAGAACTAGCTTTCTCTGGAGAATTTTCTCATCTTGCAAGGTCCCACACCTTTGAGAAGATTCAATGTTGTGCAATCACACTAAATGACCAAATTTTGAACTGCAGATCTAAAGGTCATTTAGGGGGTGCTGTAGATTTGCACTAACACTAACATTTTAGGATAACTTGGTGTATTGAACGATGGATAAAGGATTGGGACAACATTTGAAATAATAAAGTTCTTCAACACTTTATGACTAGACTTTGGAGGGTTGTGTATTGCCTTGGGTGGAGGTGGGAGGATTTTTTTTTAAACATAGGGGGTACTTTGGGCATGATAATCTTTTTTAGCAACAAATGGAAGATTAGGAAACATAGGGGTTTCTTGGATCTAATCAGAATAATATATTTTTCAATATTTGTATGAGGGGTTTGGAGAAATGGACAAGGTTAGCGAAGAATGTGATCAATGGGGAAGGGTTTCCTTTGTCTATGCTAAATGAGACACTTCTCAGCTTGCATAACAATGTCAAAAGCCCGAGGAAGTGAGTTGCCTCCCATTTTTGGATTATTATAGCCAAATCAGAATTGAAGGCCTATAAATAGTACAAGAAAGCCATACCTGGTTGGGATATGATGTCTTGAGGAATTATGTTCTTGTGAATCTAATGTTTAAGTCTAAAATATACTCCATTGAAGATTGTTGTATTGTGTTGAAATGTTCCATGAGAGATATGATATCTACATTCTTTGTTAACTGGTTATTCATCTATTCTCCCAGTTAATCCCATGTGGAAATGGATTGTGGAGCCAAACTCATATATAAATCTTATGTTTTTTCTTTTAATGAAGAAACAAGAAGTCTAAGGAAAACATTTTCTTCTCTGATGTTGTAGAGACACAATGGTTTACTACATTTAAGATATGATTAATAGGGGTAGGATTTCCATTTCCATGAAACAAAGGAAAAAAAATTAGGGCTATCTTGGGGATATCATCCCACTATTACAAACAGAAGGGGATGGTACTTAAATTAGGGAAAGGGGAAACTCTTCAAAGACCCATGAAAGAGTAGAGGCATTAAAATAACTGAAATGCTGGGGAAGTGGTCTTAAACTGAGAAATGGGTTTGTTGAATTAGTGGAGTCGCTAGATGTGCTGATTTGCAACCTCCAAAGGCTGAAATATCACCAAACAAACATCAAAATTGGTCGAATGATATAAATCTCATAAGACTTGTCCCATAGAGAGTGCCACGACTATTAAACACCTAAAGTTACACCTTACTGAACTAGGTTCAACGCCTCAATGAAACATGGGATGATCTCTCAATGTAGGACTTGACTGTATGAGATCACCCTCTAGAGAAGGATGGATTCCTCTACCTATCTAACCTAGAGCTCGCACTACATAAGAAGAAATCATAACTAACTAAACCTAATCTATGCGTCCAAGGGACTAGGGTCAGAGAGAACACAAGATATGAAACCTAAGCTAAGGAAGGAGGTGATAGCATAAGAATGAAGGGGATCTCTCTCCATGAGGGGAAAAAAAAAGGAACACAAAGAAGGGAGGGTAAAAACATGCAACAAACCAACCCTACATTGAACCTTTCATTCCATGCATTATAGACACACAAAAATGGAAACCTGCGAATATAATCCACACACAACATACCCAAAAATGAATGAAGATGCAAGAATGCAATAAACACGAGCATAGGGAAGAAACAAGCCATATTACAAAGATTTTATTTCTTAAAGGATGTAAAATCCATTACATTAATGGGGAAGGAACTAGATGCATTACAATTCAAATCCAAGGTCTGCAACTCATGAAAGTTTGGTCACCATTTTGACATATTGACTTTATAGTCAAGACATAATCCTTTACAATGAGTTTTTAGTTGCATTTATAGAACAAAGACGAGAGAAAAGAGGGGAGGAGAGAATAAGTGCCTGACATTCTCTAACTCCATGCCATCTAATCACTAGTGTAGGAGGGTGATGCCTATACCTCATTAAATTTTGGTCATTGAGGTGGTTGAACGCATGGTTCAAAATAGGTGGGAATTTTTCATGCCTCACAAATTTTAGATGATTGTACTTTGATTTATGGCTTTATTTTTTTAGTATATTTTCATTCTCCACAACCTCTATCGTGTCCTCCATGATGTTCTCTTGTTACACAATTTTATTTCTGACCTCCATCAAGATCCGCGAGCAACACTTAATCTCCGCAAAGCATTATACCACCCATGACCCCTTAGTTCTCTATATGTGATATTTAATGTGTTCCATAGGCTCAATCTAAAATTTGAACTTGTGTGGCTTTTACTCAGCACTTTACATTCCTTCTAAACATGCCGTGGTGTTCCATTTCTTTGGATAGTGTCTTTCAACCTTAATAAACTAAATCCGTTATTTCACAGAATTGACCAACTCCATGGAATTTCGTATTTTCCAAGATGCGAAGCACCAAGTTTTCCCACTCCTTCACTTCATGGATATTATCCATAGCTAATTTTCCAACTTTTCTTGGGCATGTAAACTCTATAGTGCTCTGACTTTTCCTTTAACTCATGAAAGAATGATTTCGATGTTCGTGGAAGATTGACTTCCTTATTGCTGCGAAGTTCTAGCATCTAATTTCAACCTCCAGGAAGCACTAACTCCATAAAACATATGCGGAAGTCTTGAGCTCCAATTCCTTTGTTTTGTGGATTAGGGGAACCTAAAAAACACTACATTCACACATCCTGAAGAAAAATAACCTAGTGTTTCATGGTTTTACTGAGCAAAAAAATGCCTAAGTCCCAACTTGGATGAGTTGTTTAAAATTGCATGGGGTTGCAATTTTGGATAACATTTGTCTCTTGGCTAGAAGTCAAGACCAATTGTTGTCTTACTAACAATGATGAATAATCCTACCAATTGATTTTGGTAGTTGTTCCTAATGATATATAAGTAAAAAAATCAATTAATAATTCTAGACCTTAGTGGAAGGATCATAATTGGGATCTTGAAACATAGTTTTAAAACTACTCGAGTTAGTAAGGGATATGACTTCTTATCGCCATGGTTTTTCATGGTTGACAAGCTCAATGCTCTGTTATGTTTGTAGTTGGCTTAAAAATTGGAGATGAAAATTTAAAACTATTTAGATTGCTATAATGGAGTCCAAGTTGTGTTAGTTTGTATAATGCTTACATTATCAAGGCCCCCCATTTGATGTCACCTTGTTCATCTATCGGTCACACAACTCAAATGTCTAATATATGTACAGTCAAAGAATCTCATGCATTTTTTTGGTTATAGAATAAGGCCTAATTATCATAGACTTGGATCCATTAGTTCTTCAAACCATTTATACTAGACTCCATCTAGAAAATATTATTATAAGGGATTGGATTATGCTTCCTATAGAATAGACATAGATACACCATACTTTATAGGTATTGATTGGTAAGTTCATTCATTCTAATTTATCTCCAAAGTACATTTCCCAACGATATGCACACAACACCTCCTTTCTCTTGCAAATGATTGAAAAAAATGCCACATGCTTGGTATAATATTTTTCATAAGATAGAAGAGTTTTGCATTGATTCCCCCAATATTTACCTTGCCCATGGACTATTCCTCCCTCAAACCCCTTCTTTAGTGCCTCTCTTCCTCCAATGTTTCACTCCCTCATGTTTAACTTCTTCAACACATCCCCTTTGACGTCTCTATCACACTACTTGCATGCAATTGCTAATATGTGTTTAATGAATGGTTTAAATTGACTAATGGTAAACTTGGGTTTAACTAGAAATTGACATACATGTCATTTTTTACTAGGGAAAGGAAGTGTAGTGAGATTCAATGTAGTAAAAATATAAAGACAAAGTGAATATATATTCTTGTAAAAAATGGATCCAAAATCATAATGTTACTAGTATAATAATTCTTAATTGAAAAACTAAGAAGGAAACCCACCAACCTAAAAAGAAAAGAAACAAAATATTGTATGGCCCAATTTTCTAAAAGGAAAAATAAAAACTTGAACATATAAAAGGCCATTTGGTCCATTGGTGAAGTTGTTGGGCTCACATACAGCCCACCAGGGATCAATTCTTGCTGAGTGTAAAGTTATATGATGCCCTAATACACAGAGTCACATGGTTAAGGATAGGATCATGCCTAGGTGATTTTGACAACATGGATGCCCTTACTTGTAGATGCTTAGTGATTTGACAAAATTAAATCTTAATCAAATAACTGGTGATCAAATGGAATTATCAGAAACACATAAATACAAGCATAAAATGATGAACAAGTACAAGTATGTAGTCTTTTATTTCCACTCAATGCTTAGGTGCACGGACACTTCATTCAGATAGATTTGAACACTCACTCGGAGCACGCAAAGCTACCAGGTCCCCCCTTTGTGATGCTTGTCAAGATGTTAGCATGCATATACAAGATGATATATAACTAAGTACTCATTCAATCATACTAACCATTACATACATTCAATTGGAAACAGACATAATAAGGAAACATACATATTAGCTAACAATTAAGATCAATTGCACCATGTAATTACCATATCTAGACACATTAATGACTACAATCCATTATAATAAATCATTACATAACAAAATTTGAATACATCTCCATAACTAGGCACAGGAACATGCACGAGCATCAAACCTTAAGCCAAAAAATACTCTCAGCACTCAAACATGAATAGTAAGACATGGTGCCAAAACAAAAACGTACAGTAAATATATATAGGGGTGTAGACTTTCCCTTCACCGCTTATGCACTCTCAACATATATTGCATGATCAAAGTAGCCACACATACATATTACATGCGTGATTTAGAAGACTGTTAATAATAGACATTCCTATAAATAAGAATTTATTTTATCCTATTAATAGTTTGATCCATGCATGACCCATCGTATGTGATTTATCCAAAAAAACCCTTGATTGATCGCCAAGTCATCCTGCTTTTATCCTTTGCTTTAGCTGTACTCCAACTTGTTTTTCCTATTTTAGCTTGTAACTGTAAAATTGGCTAAGTCTCTGGTCTTCTTGTGCACGACCCTTTCACGTGTCACTTTATTGATCCTCATGCGCCCACTTGTGCGCCTCCTTCCTATGCACGCTTCTTTGTACTTAGATTTTTTTTGAGTCTAACATTACCCCACACTAATTACATTGTCGTCCTCGCCAATGCGGTTTCTGAACTTATCTCTCCAAGACACAATGAAAAAATAATGAAACGACTAAGGAACAAATATTCAAAAGTAAGATATAAAAAGAATAGAAGGGTCTTCAGGGCGTGCCCATCTCCTTCTCCTTAGTCAGTAACAAAAGCTCATGGATACTCATTATTAATTGTGCTCTCTAGCATATTCCATTCCACGAGCCCCTTTTTCATTGCATCTGGGATTGCCCCAACTATTTTTTCCATCTCCTCTAGAGTCATATCTTCCCCTTTGTGCTTGAGCTCCCTTGTCACCCTGTCCAAGCTTGAGATCATTCCCTCCATAAAGTCCATCTTTTGCAGCCACCAGTGACCCCAACTTCTTTATTTTTACCTCACGTGGCTCCCTTGCTATCTTAAACGCATCACACTTCTTCACAATCACGATTATCTTCTATTTTCTTCCAAGTGCTTCATCCTTCTTAGTTGCGAGCACTTCGATTTCTTCCTAGATTGTGTATGCCTTAAGGATTTGTTTTGGATCTTAGAAGTTGTTCAATGCCCAACCTGCCTTCCCCAGTTCATCCCTCAATATTTGTAGCATGATGTCATACTCCCCAATCCTCCACGCTATTATCCTCTCATTCTTTTCCTTTTTTTCCACAACATCTACTGGAGTTACCCCTTGCACAGCTGGCTTCTCTTAAAGTAGCAGGTGTACTAATATTGGAGAAAATGCAAGGCCGACAAGTACATATTTTGTGTTTTCTCAACAAATTCTGGATGCGCCTCCAAAACTTCACGTCTAATGTTGGCAGTGAATTCCAGAATATCCTTCTTATGCCTCACTGCGCTGTCGTGCGCATCAATTAGTTTCTCGATTTTCTACTCCTTATTTTTAGTATCCTTTAACAAAGTCCTGAGCACGACCACCTTATCCAAGTTTCTCTGAGCCACTTCTGCCACAATATTTGTCAAGGCATTGCTTACTTTCTCGTCTGTAAACTATGTGGGATTTACTGTGATATGGTTCGCTTGTGGCTCCTTCTTCATTCTGTGATGTATGTATGTCTCCTCTCTGTCATCGAACTCAGGTTCATGCATGCGTGTTTACATTGTCTAGCTTAACATCTTTGTTGTGCACATGTTTGCACCCTTGGGGTCTATCATTTCCCACCCATATAGCTTCTCATTAGTGACCGTACTTTGTAACCTCGCATGAATAATATTAGACGGGTCATCCACATATCCAAGGTCTGCTTCGTGCACAACCTCTTCTCCCGTATGACTACCAATCCTCCTACCTATAGGTATATTCATTTCCATGTCCGAGAACATACCTTCTCCCTTTTCTTCACAAGCTCCTCTATGTGCCCCATATGCCCCCCCTATACTTCTCTCCTTTTTGTCATCTCATATGGTGGGGGCTTCTTCCTTGCGCTCACTAAGAGCTTCTATGTTGTGTTGGGTCTCTTCATCTATGTGCTCCTCTTCACCTTCCACATTGATAACATGTGATGAATCATTTTTCTGCACAACCTTTTTTGACAGTCCTTATTCCTCGTTGTCATGTTGTGGCATAAGCTTGTGCCTTCTCTTTGTATTTTTCTCCGATCTTGACTTGATTGGTGATGTTCTCAATGACCTCCTAATAGGTTGTGATGTCTCAACACCACTTCCCTGCATCTTGATTTTTCTCCTTAGATTCCTCCTATATCCCTGATTAGTCACACCACTTGGCTCCTTTTCTATTTCCTTGGCCTTGAGGTCAATTCTAACCTCTTCTTCCTCCTGCCTTGGGAGAGTATTTTTACGCTACCATTTAGTGCCTACAATCGGTTGTCTTATGGTGCCATGATCAAGTGTGTCGCTATCCTCTTATTCTTCCTCTTCGTCCTTAGGCACTTCTTCCTCCTAATTCCTTGGAGGAGTGGCCTCGTGTTCTTGCCTTGTCCCGATTGTCTATTTTTCTTTAGGTAGCCCAAGGAGCTTGAATTCATCCACGATGTATCTTACCTTGACTAATTTAGGCTTAAGGTAGATATATACCTTAGCCACATCTATTTTTCCAACTATTAAGGTCATGGAATTAATGATGATATCATTTGATATCATAGTCTCAATGTAAGCCAACTTACCAGGATATACATAAGTCTTTTGAAACATGTGGTAGTCGCAGTCTACCTTGTCTGCATCGAACCTTAGCTTTTTCACGTCTGAAAACCTATTCATTGAGGCTTTGGAAGTAGCTTGCTGTAAATGCATGCAGAAACTTGCACCATGGGCTCCACTTATCAATCTTCATGAAAAACCTTTCAATGCAGTAATGTTGGTAGACAACGAAATTATGCATTTCCATCCACAATTACATACAAGTTGCTTGGTATGCTCCACTCATGCTCGAAAGCCTTGCACATTATTTTATACCACATCTCTAGCATGAGATTATAAGTGCCCCACATACCATCACTTATGTAGTCTGTTGGTGCTCATTCTGATCTTGCACTATTTTGCCCTAATTTCCTCTTTGATCTGTGTGTTCTGGAGTATTTTTTATCTCCCAAATGGATGAAGTGAAATTTTATCTCCATTTGTATGCCTTGATTTCTTTGCAAAATCCTTATTGTTCCCTTTTTTGAAAGAAGTCTCCAAGCTTGCCCTATTTTTTTGCCCTAATCTCTTCAAATCCCCGGGTTCTGCCATTTTTTCCTATTGTTCCCCGATCATGGAAGCTTTGAAGAAATGACCAATTTATACTTTTATTCCTTTGAAAATCTAAATCCATGGTCGAAAAATGCTTGGAACCATGATTCACTTGGTTTTGTTTCAAAATTTTCCATCCTTAGCGAAAAAATTGGATTTTGGGCATGACTGGCAAATTTATGTGTTTTTGACGGTTTAACAAGCGTATTTTACCCGTCAAATTATTCTTGAGCATTCAGTGGTTATGTGGCCATCTTTGGTTGGTCAAGGGAAGGCGGGAAAAGGACTTTTAACTTATCACTTTTTACTTTTTTGGCAAAAGTGAAAATTTGGTTCCATAGCTCCGCTCGTTTCTAATTGGTTCTTTTGGTGCCTACGTGTCTTCTTTGATAAGCTACAGGTGCGGCGAGTTTATTTTGAGAACATATCCTTTTTGGCTACTTTGGAAAAAAAAATTAATTCACCTCGTGGCACCGCCATGTTCTGATTGGTTAAAAATTCAAATGGCGGAGGAAAAAAACTTATTTTTTCCCGAGAATGTACATGTGTCACATTTGTAAGCAATTGTGGAGTAGCTGGTATTTTTTGTGATTTAAGGCATTTTGGAAAAAAGAGTTAAGGCCCGCAGGAGGACACATAGCGAATCACGAATCAAGGATGGAATTGCAGGCGTAACGGGGGGGGGGGGGGGGTTACTTTAAATTTTTTTGGCTTTTTGTGAAAAAGGTTAAATTTATAAAAGTAAGTGCAGCCCCGACAAAGAGGACATTTGAAGCTTGCGTGGGAACGCAGGCTGCCGGAGGAAAAATGAATTTTTTTCCTTTTTGGAAAAATAAGTTAAAGTTTTGATTTAAGCCACGACTCCGCAGGCGAATCACAGAAGAACATGTGGCAAGGTCAAAAGGCGGGAAGTGTGGGCCCACAGAGAAATTGTGGAATTTTTCCTTTATTGAAAAATAGGTATAAAGTGAAGAAAAGAGGTGTGGGTCAGCTAAGACCCACATCAAGAGCTAAGGGCGGAAAGGCCAAATCTACGAGGAAAATTTGGAAAATTTTCCTTCTCCAAAAATGAGGTAAAATGGCATAATCGACGTGATTCCACTGGGACCCACATTGGGACACATGTCAAGCTCATTTTCAAAGGTGGAGGGATGGGGAAAAATGTCAAAAATTTGCATTTTTTCCAAAAGTTATAAAATGCAGAAAAGTGCCCCCAGGCTCGATTTCGAATCTCATTTTTCCACGTGGACGGCTGTAATTAAAGTTGAAAAGGGCAGAGATCAATGGTAGCTGTGCATTTCATTTCAATTTGGCCACCATTGGAGCTCCAGGATGTTTGGAGATGAAATTTTTGCATCATTCTTCATCAAATTTTTGGCAAATTCATGTCATTTTGGTCTGCAAAGATCAATGGAATCGTTTTGTTACTCAATTTGTAAAAGGTGTGAATTATTATTTGAGGTGGATTTTTGCAAAGGATCGTGTAAAAAAAGGATGCTAGATCCAAAAGCTGCATGAGGTAAAATTTAAAAGGGAAAAGCTGGAAATGATGAAGGAAAAGGGGGTCTGCATCTTTCAGGATGAAAAAATGTGATCCTTGCTTTAAGAAATGATGGAATTCGATTTGTAATGATTCACCTTCAACACACAAAGCACCTAGAGCAACTTTTTGACAAGATTTCTAGATTTAAGACGCCTTTCTGCAAATCATGATGGAATTTGTAACAAACTTGATGCTTGGCATATTCTTTTCTTCTCTTGGATGTAAAAAAATGATATATAATGCATGTTTTTGGACATTTGAAAAGGTCGGGAGTTCATTTTCACGAGATAATTTTAGAAAGCTCATCTCTGAGAAAACCTTTCTGAGAAACCAGATTAATTTCCTCTGTGTTAGATTTTCATTCATGTTGAGTTGGTTACAAGTGTATAGCCATCAACAAGCTCTGAGATTGTTTGAAATAACTCTCCCCTGCTGATGAATTTGATAAATTTTGAGTTAATTTGTGTTAAATCCCTGGCAATTTTGTGTTTATTTCACTTTCAGAATGTCTGCAAGTAGTTTTTCTTGTTCCTATTGCAATCTTGTATCAAAATCTCTCTCAATCACATAGATCTCAATCCTTGTGATAGTTTAGTGGCATCTGCAATTTCATTTTTCAGAAGAGCTTTCATCTGGGAATGAAATAAACGATTTAAAATCACTTTTCTTTCATTTGTTGACAGAGATTGTTTGTAAGCCTCTGGGTGTACCTCAGGCATGATTGATCTTAGATTTTGATGTTTTATTGGTTCTTCTAACTCGAGCCTTCATGTACTAGAATCTCAAAGATTGTGTGAAAAAGTGCAAATCTGGGCCTCCATTGATGCACACCTTCTGGTTGAAGGAATGTTTTAACTATTTTGAAGCTTTTTGTTATTGATTTCTCCATTTGTTGTAAAGTTTCTCAAGGATTTGGAAAATTCCAATCTATCTTGTCGATCTCCCACCAAAAAATTATTCAAATAACCAATCCTACCCTGAACTACCCTTGTTTTGCTCTGTATATCCACAAAAGAAAAAAATCCATTTGTTAAAGTATGCAGAACAAATCAGGATTCCAAATGTCTTTAGTAACCTTAGCCTTGTGATTGAAAATATCTCCATATTCTGGAAGTGACAACTCGTGAGAGTCAGATTTGGGGTGTTGATCATATTTTCCCAAGGTCTTTTTATAAAATTTGTACAAAAGAAAGGTATTTGCATCCCTTCAATAAAAAGAGGTTACAAAATAGGTTCTCTTACCTTGGTTGAAAGGCACAACCTAAAATAGTTAGGATAAGATCAAATCCTTTTAAGGTGCTACCCACTTCTTCAAGGCCTGAGTGCTAAAAGGTCAGATAAATTACTTCCCCAGCTACAAAATGACATACATAATCATTTATCTACCTTTGAGTGTCTTGTCAAAATCCATGATGTTGCTCAATTTGTGAAGAAGAGTAAATCTGGGTACCAACACATGCTGCTCTTTCTGGCACCGTTACCGGGGAGCTGATTTAACATCCTGATTTGTTGCCATCTCATACCATTTGGCTCATCAACATGCTTCTGGTGTCCATTTGCCAGGGATTCTTTGAAGAATTTAAAGTTTTTCAAACCCTGGTAATGTTTCTTGCAGTTCTGTGTGTAAATACGTTTTATAAACATCATTCTCTGATCAGATCATAAAGATTAAACAAAGTTATAAGTTTTGTGTGTAGTATTTCTAATTTTCCAGCAGTTATTGTACTAAGTTTTCCTCACCATTGATAAATTTGGGTGAAGGAAGGTCTGATTTGTAAAGCTTTGCATGATTTTTAGTGCTGACAGACATTTGACAGATTATTTTTAGTGCATTTGCACAACTAGGGTGAAAATCCTTAGTGGCGACTCCGTATTGATTTATTTGGATAAATGCCAGTGTCTTAACCTCTGTCAATGTGAATTTTTTACTAATATTTCTAAATTTGGAAGGAAGAAGATCTTTCTTTGTTAAGGATCCCACTAGAAGGTTGTTTCCAGAGCTGGGAAAGACAAATTCTGAAGGAAGAATAATTTGGAAAGTTGTTGGAGATCAGACATCAAGAAAAGGAATCTCAGTTATTGAAAGTGATCAACATGTCATTGAAGATTGCAGTTCTTCCTCAGCATGCTTCTGAATCAGGTAGTCTTTTTGTAATTGAATTCTCCATCTGGAGAGGGGCCTTCATTTGTATTTGAAATTTTTGCTTCTCATTTTGGTCCCTGTATTTTCCAAATCTTATAGGATTTTCCAAGAAGCAGAGCCTTTAGAGGATATTCATTTTAAGAATTACATTCCTATGCCCCACAGACCCCTCACTCCTCATCATTCTTGCATCTCCTACAAATTCACCTCCACAAAACAATCTGGCTCAGCCCCCACCCAGACCTCCATTTTTTGTTAATACCTTTTCCTATAAACTTTAGAGGTATGGTTGGGTATCCAAATGCAGTCCCTCAAGATGCAAGAAATAGATTACCTAAGTTCCAAGGAAATAATGATATAACTGGTGATCAACACTTAAAGCTCTTTGTCAATATGATGGAGGACTTTGAGATTGAATTTGAAGATGTATATATCAAATTGTTTATTCATAAATTAGAAGAGGATGCAAGGGACTGGTATAAAGGATTTGTTAGATAATCTCTATTGATTCTTGGACTGAAATGAATAATGCATTTAGAATTTTGCAGTATGGTGACAAAACATAACCCTAGGTTTCTGAGTGTTAAGATTTGAGAATATTAAGTATGAAGGAATCCCAATGAATAAGTAGCATGTATTTTAATACAAGATTTAATAAAAATTGAGAATATTACCTGTGAATTAGAGTTGCCATGTGATGAGGGCCTCTTGTCTTATAAAATATGCTGATGCATTTGATAAAGAGGATGCATACTATTTGAGGGATAAAAACCAAAGTAACTTTGAGCTCAGGCCTTTACCATGGCTCATACCCAAATTGAGAAAAATCCAATGCCATTGACGAAAACTCCCTAAGAGGGAGGGTGTTGAAAGTATGTAAACCCAGACAAACCTCAAGTTAAGATTCAAAAAAGTGTGGATCTAGATTGTTGAAGTTGTAAAAATTGGCTGGAGCAAGTTAAAGAAATTTCAGTATTTAAATTAGCCAGAGAAGAGTAAGGGAATTGTAAACAGAGACTCTCCAAGGTCATTGAAAAGAGACACAAAATCATGAAGATCTTGGGGAGTCATCCTAGGGGTGATTTGAGGTCAGATGACAGAGGTAAAGGACCCATGGGATCTGAAATGTTGACAATTTTCAAGCTCGTGAAAATTAATGGATAAACTGTTGCCTGATCCTTATATGTTGTTAGGGTTCTGGAGTTATTGATGAAGTAATGCCTCATTGATTGGTCATGATGAGATGATTTCTGCCCCATCTGTCATGTGAAGATAGCATTAGAGAAGTTGACTCTAGAAGCTGATGATGATGTGGGAATGATGAAACACCTGATGTTTGCATGAACATGCTTTGGTGAATCCCTGCAATGTTCACAGCATAGGAAAACTTCAAAAGAATTAAGTAGTGTTATAATTGCTGACAATTTTTTGGGATTGCATCCTGGGTACCACCTCTTCCTCTTGAGGTACTTTTGAAATGGATATCAAAGTGATAAAGCATTCTGAAGATGCCTAGCCAATGACTTTGAATAAAGGTGCTTTGATGATGTGGGAAAAGTATGATGGAGGAATCCCTTCTCGGGTAAGAGAAACTTAATGTTTTCGGTTGTTGATGAATGCCAGTGGGGCATGATGTTGTCAAGAGAAGTGGGATGCATAATACAAGGAGTAAAGTTTTCAAATGGATAGGGCCAAAAGCCAAACTAAAATCCAATTCCAGGGATAGTCTTGTAAGGAATGCCCCTAGGAAAGATGTTGCACCTCATTGATCCCAACAAGCCTTTGAAGTTTCTATACAAGTAAGATCTGCTGATAATCCTTCCCATGTTCACTGATTGAAAAAAACTTCCATACCATCTGATGAATGTTATGAATCAAGTTCTAGTTCTGCCTTACCCAAATATGTTCCATATGATATTGCCCAAGTTTTGAGTCAAATCAAGGTTAGATGTTCAACTGTTGAGTGTCTTAGGATTCCTGAGCATTGGAAGAACCCGAAGGGCATTTGAGTATTTGGGATTGATTTCTGAAGACTGAATACCCAGGGCAGAAATTTGAACAATGCACGGAAGACTCCTCCTGGGGGACCATTGCAGAAGTGGTCACAACCAAGTAAATTTTGAAGATGGTTATTGGTGAACCACCTGAGGTTTACTTGGGAAAATCTTTGGTTAGAGTCTCAATTAAATGTTGGTCCATTTTTTGCAACTTTGATTATTAAGGACTCTTACTGTTGCAGCAATTGTATGTTTGACTCACGAAGCATCATGCAATGTCATGCCTAAGTGGGTGGAAGAAATCCCCACCAAGAAAGCAACACACCAAGATATTGAGGTCATGAACGAACTGGATATTAAAGTAACAACATCTTATGGAAGATGTATTTCATGTACTCTAGAGAGGTCCTAGTTGTTGGATGTGCCAGCCAAAAGGTTGCTGATAGTTGCCAAATTTCAACATATCCAGGAAGGAACTTAAAACTTGATGTTGACATTGTTGATACAACCCATAAGCCAAATGGGGCATAAAAACTTGTTATCAAGAAAACCTTGGGCTGCAAGTGTTAGTGATAGTGTTCAAATGGATATGTCTGTTTGCCACCATTCCAATTAAGGGAAGCCCTGGTAAAGTTGGTTTGCAGAGAAGAAGATATGTATCTTATTGCAGATCCCAATGATGCTTCTTATGAAGTGTTGCAATTGGAGGATATGGTGAGGTTGGTAACCCATGTGAGCTTTGTTCATTTCAAGGAGTATGAAATTGAAGAATGTAGATCTCCTGAGCATTTTGGCTTTTAGAGAAATTGAAGATGTTTGATGCAAAGGTGAAAGGGTATGTTCAAAAATGTGCCTTAGGCACAAAGGATAAGAGGAAACAAATGTGGTTAAGAACAACAACTTGGAGAGCAAAAGAAAAGCCAAGTATATGACATCCAGTTGGTAAAAACATATCAGAGCTACTTGGCATGGTCTTACCCAGTTGTTTGAATGAACTTGAAACATTTCCTTGATTAATTTCTCAGAATCAAGGTGAGAACCATTTGTATAGTGTATAGTTCTTTGGTTTCTTTCTAATTTTGTATTTTTGCTCATTTTGGTCCTTGGTGACCTGGTTTTGCTAGTTTCTCAGTTTGTTTTTGGAAGATTGGTTATAGTTTTTTTCTTCTCTGCAAGATGACTCCATTGCTCAATGGATATTTTTGGCACTTGGTCTACTTTTGTTCTTGTGGCACTCAGTGGGAGTGCCCATCCCTGAGCAGGGGCCAATGTTGGTGCTCATTTTATCTCGCACCATTTGCCCTAAATTTTCCCTTTGATCTGCGTGTTCTGAAACATTTTCTATCTCCGAAATGGATGATTTGAAGTTTTATCTCATTTGAATGCCATGATTTGTTTGAAAAATCCTTTTCATACCCTATTTTGAAGAGATCCACCAAGTTTTCCCTGTTTTTCTCCAAATTCTTGGCAAAATCTGCTGGGGCTTTGTCGTTTTTTCCTTTTTACCAATCATAGATGCTCAAAGCAATGTGCGCAATTTGTTACTTGTAAATGACTTTGAAAATCAAGGGATCCATGGTTGCAAAATTCTTAGAATCATGATTCACTTGGTTTTGTTGGAAAAAAATTTTTTCCATCCTTAGCGAAAAAAATCTGATTTTGGCATGATTAGTGCAAATTTCTGTGCTTTTTGACGGTTTGACGGGTCTTTTACCATTTTGTCAAATTCTTGGCCTCAGCATTCAATATCACCTACGTGCCCCTTCTTTGATTGATAAGACAAAGGCATGGTGGGCAAATCTCTTTTTTGCCCCAAAAGATTTTGTATAAGCAGATTTTGGAAAAAGGTTTTGAACTCACCCCATGGCCTCGCGAGGTTGTGATAAAGCAAGTTTTATGTGGCGGTGAAATTTTCTTATTTTTCTCCCCGAAGGTGTATACATGTTCATTTTTAATTAAGGCAGAGGGGTTACAGACCGGTGGGAATTTTTGCTGAAATTTTCGAAGAACTTTGGTTTTTCACATTGAAATCAGAGAAAAAGTTAAAATTGGCTCCCTCCGGCCCAATAGAGGTGGACAAAATGTGGCATTAAGCAAATATCAAAGCAGGAGGGAAAAAGTTTACTTTAACCCTTTTGGGTGAAAAAGGTTAAAGTATGGACATCCGTGGAAGTTTTTAAAGTCAAAGCGGAGAGGTGCCGGTCACCAAAGGTTTTCGGAATTTTTTCCCTTTTGTGAAAAAATGGAGAAAAGTAAAATAAAACTAAGCATGACTCCACAGTAATCCGCACATCAAAAGTTACAAGTGGGGAAGTGGGTTCAGAGAAAATGTGGAAGTATTGTTCCTTTTTGAAAAAAAGAGTGGATAAAGTTATGGGAAAGCAAAGTGCGGTCCCGCTGGGACCCACATCAAGAGCCTTAAGGCAAAGGAAAGGAGCTACGACGGAGGAAAATCATGGAAAATTTTCCTTTTTTTGCAAAAAGTGGTAAAATTGCATAAATCGAGCCGCGACTCCATCAAAGGCCCACATTGAGCCACATGTCAAGCCCATGTTTTCAAAGGCGGAGGGGCGGGGAAAAATGTCAAAATTTTACATTTTTTCCAAAAGTTATAAAATGTCAGAAAAGTGTAACCCTAGGCTCAATTCGAATCTCATTTTTCCACGTGGATGGGCTCTAATTTAAAGTTGAGAAATGGGCAAGATCAATGGTAGCTGTGCATTTCATTTGATTTGCGTTGCCATTGGAGCTCCAGGATGTTTGGAAATATGATTTTTGCATCATTCTTCATCAAATTTTGGAAAATTCATGTCGTTTTGGTCTGCAAAGATCAATTGAATCAGATTTGGTTGCTCAATTTGTAAATTATTGAGATTTAAGCATTTGAGGTGGATTTTTGCTCGGGCTCGTGCAAAAGGACGCAAAATGACAAATCCTAAAGTTGCAGAGGAGAAATTTAAAAGGGAAAAAGGTGAAATGTTTAAGGAAATGGGGTCTGTATGCGTAAAGGATGAAAAATGCCATCCAATTGAGAAGAAATGATGGAAATATTTGCAATGATTCACCTTTTAGAAACACCTAGGAACTTTTTAAAATGATTTGTTAAACATCCCTTTCTGCAAATCATGATGGAATTTTATAACAAATTGATGCCTTCGAATATTCTTTTCTTGGGAGAGAAGGCTTGGATGTAAACTGTTTGATATATAATGCAAGCTTTTTGGACATTTAAAGGTCGGGAGTTCATTTTCACGAGAAAATTTTGAGAAAATCTCATAATTCTGAGAAAACTTTCTGAGAAACTAGGTTAATTTCCTTTGTGTTAGATTTTCCATTCATGTTGAGTTGGTTACAAGTGTATAGCCATCAACAATCTCTTGAGATTGTTTAAAATAACTCTCCCCTGCTGATGAATCTGATAAATTTTGAGTTAATTTGTGTTAAATCTCTGGCAATTTTGTGTTTATTTCACTTTCAGAATGTCTACAAGTAGTTTTTCTTGTTCCTATTGCAATCTTGTATCAAAATCTCTCTCAATCACATAGATCTCAATCCTTGTGATAGTTTAGTGGCATTTGTAATTTCATTTTTCAGAAGAGCTTTCATCTGGGAATGAAATAAATGATTTAAAATCACTTTTCTTTCATCTGTTGACAGAGATTGTTTGTAAGCCTCTGGGTGTACCTCAGGCATGATTGATCTTAGATTTTGATGTTTTATTGGGTCTTCTAACTCGATCCTTCATGTTAGAATCTCAAAGATTGTGTGAAAAAGTGCAAATCTGGGCCTCCATTGATGCACACCTTCTGGTTGAAGGAATGTTTTAACTATTTTGAAGCTTTCTGTTATTGAGTTCTCCATTGTTGTGAAGTTTCTCAAGGATCTACAAAGTCCAATCTATCTTGTTGATCTCCCACCAAAAAATTATTCAAATAACCAATCCTACCTTGAACTACCCCTGTTTTTCTCTGTATATCCACAAAAGAACAAAATCCATTTGCTAAAGTATGCAGAATGGATTAGGATTCCAAATGTCTTTAGTAACCTTAGCCTTGTGTTGAAAATATCTCCTTATTTTGGAAGTGACAACTCGTGAGAGTCAGATTTGGGGTGTTGATCATATTTTCCCAAGGTCTTCTTTATAAAATTTGTGCAAAAGAAAGGATTTACATCATTCTTCAATAACAGAGGTTACAAAATAGGTTCTCTTACCTTGGTTGAAAGGCACAACCTAAAATAGTTAGGATAAGATCACATCATTTTAAGGTGTTACCCACTTCTTCAAAGGCCTGAGTGCTAAAAAGTCAGATAAATTGCTTCCCTAGCTACAAAACGACATACATAATCATTTATCTACCTCTGAGTGTCTTGTCAAATCCATGATGTTGCTCCTCCTAGTTATTCAACTTAGTCAAAATATGCAAGGCGATTTTAACAACATGGTCATCTACCTTCGAGATTTCCATCATGCGACGTCCTTTCTAATATGTCATCTTAATTACAGTGGCCTCCACACCAATTTCATCATCTATGTCAATGGAAATTTCCGCACCAAAGCTCCGTGATCCTGTAAGCTTCCTAATGATTGGCGCAATGATTTGCATTCACCTTCCTACCAAGTAGAAGAAGTTCTCATGGACTCTTAACATGAGGCCACTAGTAAAGTCACTCTAGTTTTCCAAAATATGGGAACTTATAGATCTGTAAAACTCCTTCTTTCTCCAAAGTATTGTACCCTTCACCATCATAGATTGGCTTGTCATCTTCTGTCCGCAAATTGGTCTTCTTTATCAACTCCTCTATCTAGTCATTTTTTGCGTTGGTGCGATGATTGTAATCATTGACTTTACTTTTGTGGACATGGGATTCCCAAACATGCCCCATGATTACTCCCTCGGGATACTACATTTCAGAGAATTTGTCTTCGGGCACCTCCACTTCTACTTCAAGTTTTTCTACTTCTTGCTCCTAGTGGCTGCTACAGATGCTCTTTTCAGTGCCATATCTAACTTTCACAACTTATGCTTGACTTTTTTTTCCTTTTGTTACTTCTATCTTACCGAACTCGCATGCCCTAGCCATGATTCCAAAACCTAGCTCTGCAAGTCAAACCCTTGATCCTCTTTGTACACATTTTCTCTGCTCTCACACTTCCCATGAAGGAGCTTCACTCTGTCCATGACCAAATTCTATTAGTTCGATGAAATCTCATCTGCACTTGTACTTCGCACTCGTTTGCACTTCACTTTATTCTCCAAGGCTTGAATGCTCAACATACAAGGTAAGAGAGAAGTCACTTGCACTCATTTTATAGGTTTTACAAAATTTCCCACATTAATTTCTCCTTACCTACCACCATACCATACTTTAATTACACATTTTCTACTTTTTCCATGCTTTAGTAATAACTTTCTAGCATGCTTCACTACTTCACAAGCCATAGACCTCCTTACACACTGCCTCTATGCACTGTAGTACTTAATCCTTTGTGCCATATTCCAAGTAGTTCACCATGCCACTTCCTTCCTCGTGTTATACCACATGACCCTTTTTCACGTGTGGTCTTCATTCAAAGCAACTTTACCTTATAAGAACCATCACCTTTATCACTTACACCACCTTTTTCACATAAGTTTGACACTTGTACCTATGTCATCGTTCCCAACATTCCAACATGCATATAACTCTTTCAACATCAAAGGATTTCTGTTCCATGCACTTGCACTTGCTTCACCCTGTTGTCGCCCTAAAAATTCCCCTCTTTTGGAGTCAAGTTTTGCAAATTTTGAGTCGGTAGCTTGGAGTATTGGATCACGTCGAGCCTAGTATTGTTTGCAATTTTCCATTCCATGGAGAATAGTTTGAAAGTCGGGCGTAACGGTGAAGTTTTTCACCTTCTTTTTATTTTCTTCCCGCAGTCGGGAATTACAGGTATATCTTCCCCATTAATTTTTGCCCTAGCATCCACATGTAGTACACGGACATCTTTAATTGGATGTAGCGTGGCCATGTTTCAAGCGGAAGCAGAAGCCTCCACGCGTCCAAATGACGCAACTCCAAGGGTAGGGTCCAAGGGATAGTCTCCAAATAAGCACTGGGTTTTCCATGTGTCCCAGGTCCAAAATGAAGACAGAACAAGCCCAAATCGGCTAAGTATGGAAGGTTCAGTATTCGGTGCCACGTGCTTCATCGACGCAACTTCATGGGTTGAAGCCAGGGGTGGTTCTCAAATTTGAGCCTATCCTCCATGTGTCCCATATCCAAAAAGGGATAGAGTCGGTTATTTAAATTGACTAAGTGTGAGCGAGTCGGCGGAAGCCTCCATGTGCCTCAACAACACAATTTCAGAAGTGAAACCAAAAGGTCGGTTTCTAAATGAGTGTCAACTCACCATGTGGTTAGAGTCAATGGAGAGATAGAGTTGGTCGTTGAAAAGTCTAAGCCCGGCGGAAGGAGCCACGCGTCAGCTCAGCGCAATTTCAGGGGGCGTATCTAAAGCGGAAACTCAAATGAGTGTTAATGCGCCATGTGTCTAGGGGTCAACATGAGTCAAACAGGACATAGGCCCGAATCGGCTAAGTATGGAAGAACCAGTGGAGTTCTCCACATGTCAGCTTGACGCAACTTTAAAGGCAAAAAATGCGAAAGCCGTTCGCAAGCCCACTTCAGTTTAAACCTCTCCCACGTGGATGAACCAAATTTAAAGTTATAAAAATAGATTGAATGACCCATATTTAACTGGCAAAATAATGTAACAGCCATATATTAGAAACCTGGTTTCTTTTGGCCATTAACGTTTCTTTGTGAATCAAGAATTCGAAAGGGTGCGAATGATTGGAATAAGTTGTAACCATTTCTTGCTTGTTCGAGGAAGTTGTAACCATCTCTTGCGAGCTATTTCACGGGCTTTCAAATCCATTATAAAGGGTTGGAATTTTGAGATTCTGGAACTGTAATTTTGAGTCTGAAGAAATTAATACAAGGGTTTTCCCCTTTTTCCTTTGTTTTCTCTTTCCTTCTTGCTTCGATCCGTGACTCATCTAATCCTTGCATGCTTAGAAACTTTGTGTTCTAGTTTATACAATCTCAAGAACTTTGAGTCTGCAGATTGTGCTTGTTATAAACGTGAATGGTTCTACTCTATATCTCATTAACTCAATACATATAAGGGTTTTCTCTGTCATCTCTTTTCCCTGAAAGTTTTGTTCTTCTTCTGCCCCCCTCCTCTCTTCAAGTCTTCTATCCTCATGTATTGATAACTTTCCAGGCATAAAACACATTTCAAGATATCGGGAAATCACCATTGAATGAAAGATTTTGTATTTGTACATAGGTTTTGCCCCTGCTTTCAATAAGGGAACCTTTCCCATTAAAGAGGAGGGACTTTCTTGTCCCCTGACTGTGGTTTCATTCCAAGTGTAAATCTGAAACTCAACAATTTTTGGCGACTCGGCTGGGGATTTGTTCAAAAAATTTATTTTCTACAAAGAACAACTAATTTGATCATTTCATTGATCTGGCGACTCTAAGATACACTCGTGGTAGAAGGGCTCTTAGAATTGAAGATCCCCAATTTCAACTCCTAGATCAACAAGGTTTTCAACTTCCTCTAACAAGAAGAAATAAAAGAGCTCGTTTCACAATGATCACATACTTTCACATACTCTTTAGTGTCTTTGTACAATGTCTCCCACCAGAGTCTAGCCATAAGAAACTTATGCACGGTAGCATCACTTGCATAATGTCGTCCAGCTATTCCACTATGAGCCTCTTCCATAATAACATTGCGTTCATGTTCAAGTGCACAATGGCACAAACCTTCATCATGACCCAACTTGTACAAATATCCACCAATCAACTAATAAGGCACCACACGTATTGCAATTTGATTCTTCTTTAAGGTATTCATTTCTTCAAGAGCCTTTCTAGTGCATAAAAATACTGCAATATCCTCCAATTCTATGGGCGCACAGTTCAATCTAAACAACTTTGCATCTGACACAGTTTCTTTTATGCTTTGCACGTCCTTATTTGAGTTAATCCTTGATAAATGGTTAGGCCTTGAATTACTCTTACCTGGTTTCACAACAACGGTGTAATCAAATTCTTGAAAAATAATTTGTTGATCTAATTTTCTCTTTCCTTTTCAAGTTAATGAAGTAGCCACTAAAGAAAATTAAATAAATCTAAAATGTGAGGGTTTAAGGTACCTTGAATGTATGATGAATGCAAATTGGCGGGTGCAAAGTGATTGTCCTTGCTATGAGATGGATAAACCTGAAAAACAAGGATATAGCTAAAAAGAAAATGGAGTAGATGGTATATGCGGGGACTTCCCGACGAAGTCGATTCCCATAAGTGTTAAATTTCTTATATGGATGTCAACCCCCGTTTGATAAAATGATTTGATTTAAAGAAATGATAATGGACAAGATAATATACAGAATCTAAGGAACACATAAATTGAAAATGTAGAAATGTAAGGAACATACAAATCTGATCTAAATAAACTTGAAATAAATTTACCTGGTTGGGTCAACGATGACCCAGGCTACAGAAAGACAGGTTGATGGCAACCTAAACAGATGGATTTGGACAACAAGCTTGAAATACAAGTCTGAAAGGATTTGAGTGCAAATGAGATGATCAAAGAGACCTAATGACGTTGGGAATGACCTGCAGAAGAAGATCTGAGACATAAAAGAAAAGAGAACAAAAAATAGAGATTAGGCTAGATTGGATGGAAAACGAGACTCGAGTCAACAGCGATTGGGATCGGTTGGTGGCGACTGGAGTGTAGATAGAACAATTTTAGTGCAACATAGAAGAAAGAAGATAAATATGAGAATTGGAAAGAATAACAGAGAAAAAGAAGACACTAGGAATCTGGAAACATAAAGTATGATAACATAGGGCTGGGTCAACGACGACTTGGGAGAAGCGAAGACTTGGACAATGTAAAATAAAGCCAAAGGAGGATGAGCTAAATAAGAAAACCTACAAGTAAAATGGCTGGAAGAAAATATTGGGAGTAGAATTCTGATAGTAGTTGGACCTGCGAGAAGTTAGATTCTACAAGATAATAATGAAAATCACATATGAAAGCATAAATAAGCACGAAATAAAATTAAACCTCCCAAAGTCATGCAAGTGATGGGAAAGAAGATCCAATGTACTGCAAGAGGGTTAACAAAGCTGTAAGATTGCTCATATTCGAAGATAAGCTCGCATAGTGCAAGAAAGACAAGATTGTGTCCCGTTTTGGAAGGGGGGTGAAATCAGTCTTATAGGGTCGACGGCAACCCGGCTGGGTCACTGCCAACTGCGGGCAACTGTTCCTTAGAGTTGTGGATGATTGATTTATTCAAGATATGGGGATTTTAGGGATTGGGATAAGTGCTTTAAAACATGTTAGCGGCTAAGTTTTTCCTAGGGAGGTGTCATGGGTAGATAGGAGATAAAGATGGGTTAGATAAAATCTAGAAAAAGTGTAGGGATGTTGATTTAGGTGGTTAGGGATAAAAGCATCTTAAAAAGAAATCTAATTAAAGATAATTAGCTAATGGGTATTAATTAAGGTAATTCACGAAGATTTATTACGAATTAAAATGTGAGGTTAATAGATGAAAAATTTTAAATAAAAGAAATGAATTAAATTAAAATGGCTCTAGATAGGAACGTGGTGAAAGATGCTAACACGGGAAATCAAGGGTAGCAATACCAAATTTTAGTGTCTACAGAAGTATCCATCTGCATATGGGCCTTTGCAAAACGAGTTTGTTAACCAAGTACTTGAGCACCATATGATTTGTATAGAAAATAAATAGATTTGTAAACAAGTACTATCTAAACTTATGCAACACATAGATCATAGACAATGGCTCACACTCAGTAGTTGTGTAATTCTACTATGGGGGTGTTAACTTCCTGCGTGCAAAACAAATAGGATGATCCACAATCCCTTCACTTGATTGTACTAATATTGCGCCAATTGTCATGCCAGGAGCATCTGCATGAACATGAAAGGGTTTATCCCATGAAGGAATTTGTAAGATAGGTGCAATATTCAATATTTCCTTTAGTGTTTCGAACGCCTGTTGTTTTGCATCACCCCAATAAAATTTCCCTTAAGATTTCAATAATTCCTCCAAGGGCACAAAAATATTTGCATAACCTTTGATGAATTACCTGTAGTATCCTATGTGCCCTAAAAATCCGTGCACCTCACTTTGATTGGTAGGCTCTTCTAAGCCCAATATTATAACTACCTTGGCTGGGTCTACCAACAATCCGTCTTTACAAATGATGTGCCCAAGAAAAGTTTCAAAGGGTGTAACAAAGATGCACTTCTTAATGTTAGAAGAGATGCTCATCTATTTGTACCTCTCAGACATGAATCTCAAATTACCACAACGATCCTTGACTAAGCCATACATCGTCCAGCCATTCAAATATACCGAAAAATACTTGTGAATGAAATCCTGGAATGTTTACACTACAATACATGAGAATACTGCCAACATATTTTTCAACCCAAAAGGCATGAATGTATATACAAAGCTACCCAACTCAGTGGTAAAAGTAATCTTCTCCTAATCTTCTTTCACGATGCACATCGGATGATAGCCTGAAAAAACCATATGTGAAAGAATATATCTCGCACCTAGCTACTCCTTCCAAAATTTCCTTAGTAAAAGGTGTGGGAAAGGGATCGATGACACATGAAGCATTCAACTCTCTATAGTCCACATAGATCCTTACCTTCCATCTTTTTTAATGCTTATGACCATGGAGGTGACCCATTCAGATTCTTCAATAGGCTCAATAATTTTAGACTTGAGCATCTTATAAATTTCTTCCTTCACCTTCACCCACAAATTAGGATTCATCCTATAAGGCCTCTTCCTAATCAGGTGTGTGCCTTCTTTCAAATTTATCTTTGTCTCTCCTCAAGAAGGATGCACACCTTTTAATTCATGGTAGCCTTGGAGGAATAGGTCCTGAAAGTCACACAAAAGCTTAATAATCTTTGCTACTTATTGTTCTAACTAGTAATCACCAATAATGGCCTCCTTGATCTCGTCCTTAGTGCTAATGTTAACCTTCTTTGTCTTCATGGGGGTATGGTACATGCCCACCTTATCATCTGTTGAATCCATCACCTCATGCGTACCTTCAGTGAGGCTAACATACAAATTGTCAACATCTTCATCATCAATCATATACGCTAGTTTTTCTTTCTCTCTCTTTCCAAGCGTGACTCATTTGTACCTCTTTTGTCTCCTCAAGATCAAGGTGTGTCTTAAGATCATGTTGTCCAAACCTATCTAGCATGAGATTTTCTTCCTTTGTTAATCATCTCTCTCTATCTACTTATAAACCCTATCTTTTCAATCAATAGATATACTTTAATGCTGAAAATAGATCTAATTCGTGAGAGTTAATTAAAAAATATTCACACAGGTAACCGACGTCGGTTCTCCCTAGCCGATGTCGGTTCCTCCTTGCCTGACCAATGTCGATCCTGGAAGACTGATGCTGGTTCCCCCTAACTGATGATGGTTACTGTATTTTCTAGCATGTTTCACATTACATACTAAACCGAAGTAATTGAGCTCCAAAACTCAACGATCTCCCATTTGGAGATTAATTACTGCACCATACATGTACAACATCATTCTTGGATCCTTCCTTTGCTTTGTTTCTTCATCTTCAAGTCTCATACTTGAAGACCAACAAAACTAGAGTGTAGCTCCAACTTCTTCTTTGTTAATGACTTCATTAAAATATCCACAAGGATATCGCTCGTATGAATCTTTTATAGATTCAATTGTTCATTCTCCAATACTTGCCATATGAAGTGATACCTCAAGTGAATGTGTTTCGTTCTTGAAAGAAATGCTAAGTTTTTTTCCAAATGAATTACACTCTGACTGTCACTAAACAGTTTATAATCATCTTGCTCCTTTCCAAACTCTTCCATGAACCTACTCATCCATATCATTTCCTTGCTATCCTCTGTAGCTATAACATACTCTGCCTATGTAGTAGACAAAGTCACAACCTTCTGTAATCTTGAAATCCATCTAATTGCCATCTCACCTACTGTGAAAATATATCCAGTAGTGCTTCTTTTACCATCCAGATCTCCAGCCATATCTGAATCAACATAGCCACGTAATGAAATATCCGAACCTCCATATCATAACTACATACTAGATGTCCTTTTCAAATATTTGAGTATCCATTGGACTTCTTTACAATGCTCTTTACTTGGATTGGCCATATATCTACTCACAACTCTCGATGTCTGTGTAATGTCTGGTCTGATACAAACCATAACATACACGAGACTCTCAACTGCTGAAGCATATGACACTCATGTCATGTATTTGACCTCCTCTTATGATGATGGACACTGATCTTTACTCAATTTGAAGTTTCCAACCATAGGTATACTAACAAGTTTTCCATTCTGCATCTTGAACATTTCTAACACCCTATAGATATAATCCTCTTAAGGCAAATTCAATTTCTTGTTTTTCATGTTTTTGTGTATTTGCATGCCAAAGATTCTTTTTTACAACTCCTAAATCTTTCATAGCAAATGTGTAAGCTAGTTTTCTCTTAAGTTCACCAATGTCCTACATATTAAATCCCGCAATAAGCATATCATCCACACACAGTAACAAAATAATATAACTCTCATTTTCAAGTTTCTTGAAATAAACGCAATGGTCATATTCACATCTTAAGTAACTATGCTCATGCATAAAACTATCAAACCTCATGTATCATTGCATTAGAGCTTTCTTGAGCCCATATAGACTATTTTTCAACCTACAAACTAATTTCTCCTTACCCTTGACTTCATACCCAAGCAACTACTACATATAAATCTCTTCATCCAAATCACCATGAAGAAAAGTCATCTTCACATCTAGTTGCTCTAAATGCAAATCTTCTACTGCAACTAAACTCAATACAATACGAATAATAAATCATCTTAACAGGAGAAAATATTTCACCAAAGTCAATACCTATTTTTATACAAATACCTTTACTACAAGTCTTGCCTTGTACTTTTTTTGTCCACCCTCTTCTTCTATGATCTTGTAAACCCACTTGTTCTGCAATGTTCTCTTACATGTTGGCAACTTAACCAAATCTCATATTTGGTTCTGTTCCAAAGAGTCCATCTTCTCATCTATGTCATGCTCCCACTAGATGCGAGTCTTATCCTGCATTGCTTCTTCAAAACTCTCTAGTTCACTATTATCAGTCAATAATACATAAAATAGAGAAGGTGTAAATCTTTCTGGAGGTTTACTTATCATTTGTGACCTTCTCATAGGAGTTTGGGATGCCAGAGGTACAAATTGGACCGCCTAGACATTTGTATCAAAATTTGACAGTGACCAACGCGGGTCACCCCTAACTTACGTCAGTTCTGGTAACCGAGACTGGTTTGGATCTTTTGTAACTAATATCAATTCTACTAACCAATATCAATCAAGAGTCAAATGACATCGGTTACTGTGTAACCCTGTCGGTAATACTTTTAAATCTGAGAGTTCATTTTCATTCACAAACTTCTCAACCGGTTCATCATAGAGTACCAAAATTTGATCTTTGTACATTCTCTTTTCATTCTATTCAACATCACGATTGTTAATAATTTTAGAATTATCTAAATCTCAAAAACGGAAACCAAAATCACCAGATTCATAACCATTGAAAGTGCATCTCTTGGATTTTACATCCAACTTCTTTCTATTTTTCTTATCAACATGTACAAAAGATTCTGAACCAAAAATTTTAAGAAAAGAAAAGTTCTACCTCTTTTCTGGTCTAAGATTCCTCTAGTATTCCTCCATCTAGTGAACTTTAAGGCCCACGATTAATCAAATAAACTATTGTATCATCTACTTCTGCCCAAAATTACAAAGGCAATCCCGAGTTTATCCTCATACTTCTAGCATGTTCCATGATTGTCATGTTCATTCTTTCTACAACACCATTCTCCTGTGGTGTTCTTGGAACTGTTTTTCTCTACGTATCTCATTTACTGAACAATAATCATTGAAATTCTTGCAACAATATTCACCACCATTGTCAAATCTAAAGCACTTTAACTTAGAATTTGATTCATTCTCAACAAGAGCTTTCCATCTTTTAAAAGTCTCAAAAACATTAGATTTATGTTTAATACAATAAACTCATACCTTTCTTATAACATCACCAATGAAAGTAATATAATATTGAGATCCTCCATGAGAAGCTATTTGAGTTGGTCCCCACACATCTAAGTGTACAAGCTCCAATTTTTACTCCTTAGTTGCCCCAACTTTGAGAAATCTCACTCTTTTACTTTCCAAAGATACAATGCTCACAAAAATTAAGATCTAAATCTTTCAAATCTGATAACTTACGCTTAGCCTTTAAGATTTACATTCTTTTTTGACTCATATGGCCCAACCAATTATGTCACATGCATGCATCTGAATCTGAAGTAGATAATACAGCAAAGAATCAGTAATACAGGTAGATAAATATAGCATTCCTACCTCTTGCCACAACAAAAACACCCTTAGTGACTTTCCAAGAGTCTCATGTAAAAGTAACCACTCAACCAAATTTACCTAATTGCCCTATAGAAATAAAATTCCTCCTAAGGCTTAGCACATGCCTCACATCATTCAATACCCATGTATTTTTATTCTGTAATTTTAAATGAATTTCCTTTTTACTAATAATACTGCAAGGTTCATCATCACCCAAATAAACATGCCCAAAATTACCATGAACATAATTTTTGAAATAACCCTTATTAGGGGTTGCATGGAAAGAAACTCCAAAATCTAAAACACATTATTCAATTCTATTATCTAAAGAAAGAATAAGAGCATCTTGCATTACCTCTGATGTAACAAGATTTGTTTATTTACCTTTACTATCCCTTGACTTTGATTTCTCATTACTCTTACTCTTAGATTTTTTTTCTATCTGCCTCTACTTTCTACATTCAAAACATTTCTAGATGAAGATTCAAATGACTAGATGCAGATCCACCTTCATGCATCTTAGAACTAAATAGTTTCTTCATCCAATAAAATTTATTTGAAGCACTAAATTTTTCATATAAATTAGCAAAAGATTTCATTAACTCTACTGTAGAAGCCACAGATGCTGTCAGGCTCAATCTTATAGATCATAAATCCTTTGTGTCAAGAATATTTTATTCTTCATTAGTCATATTCGTATGTCTAGAATTTTCATCCAGCGGTAAATATAAATATTTTTGATACAGATAATCCTCAATTTGCATCTTCCATAATTGATAATTTTGGCCGTCAAATTTATCTACATTGTATTTGTTTTCTTCTGTAATTGTTGTAGCTCCCACTCAATCAGAAAACTCTCTGTGAATAAATATGTCAACACATGGAACCCTCAAATAAAGCTCTAATACCAGTTGTTGGGGTTAGCACAACGGTTGTAAGACAATATATCAGATCTAAGCATACATGTAAATAAAAATGGATATTCTACCAGAAGAAATATGCAAAACAAGAAATATAAATCAACACCAGATTTACGTGGTTCACCCAATGTGGGCTATGTCCACCAAGAAACAAGCCAATATATTATCCAAAGTTTTGATAAGATATACAATGAAGATTTACAATCTTCCACACCTCTTACATGTACAATACTTTCTCTCTCAAGTTTTTGCTTCATCACCAAGAATTCTCTCTCTCACCAACTTTTGTAAGTTTTTCTTAATTCTTGTTAATAATCTCTCTCTACTTCTAAACCCTAGATTTTATGTTTATATATAGTCATTTATAGACTTAGGGCATTTAGTCATGCAATTACAATCAATAAATATACTTTAATGTTAAAAATATATCTAATTCCCGAGAGTTAATTAAAACATTCTCGCATCAATAAATATACAGGTAACCAATGCCGGTACCGATGCCTACCCCTGCCTGACCAATTTCGGTTCCCCTAACCGATGATAGTTACTATATTTTCCAACAAGTTTTGCATTGCATGGTAAACTGAAGTAATTGAGCTCCACAACTCAACAATTCACCAAAGATATTAATGGATTTAACATCTAAGGCTATGGCAGTTTAAAGACCTAACACAAGTGCTTCGTATTTGGAAATGTTGTTAGTGCAATCAAAATCTTGTTTGAAAGATAAAGGCATAGGTTCACCATCAAGAGGAATGGGAATGACCCCTGCACCACCTCTGCGTTGAAATTGAGAACCATTAAAGAATAAGGTCATCTGATGAACGATGTCATCAAAAGAGAGGGTAGTAATGGATTCATAAGGAAAATCAAAGTTCGAGGGTTTGTTTCTAAAAAGAGATACGTCTGCAAGCTGTTCGGCAATGGTTTGTCCTTTGACAAACTTTTGATGGATGAATTCGAGATCTAAGTATGCAAAAAACATGAGCCAACGTGAGACACATTGATGTTGATAAGGTTTGGCGTACATGTAATGCATGGGGTCAGTGTTAGTGACGAAAAAAGTTTTGTGGTTGAGTAGGTAATGACGTAGTTTAGTGGCAACAAAGAGTAGGGTTAAGCAAAGCCTCTCTGCATGAATATATCAAGTCTCATAATCTAAAAGCGTACAGATTATGTAATAAACTTCTTGTTCCCTCTGTTGCTCATCGCGATGAGTGAACACGACACCCAAGGAATGGTCAGTGGCAGAAATGTACAAGTAAAATGGTTAGTTACTTTTAGGTGGAATGAGCACATGTGGTTAGAGAAGGTATTGTTTTAAGGCATCAAAATTTTTGTGGAATCCATCATCCCATTTGAAGGAGACATCCTATTTGAAAAGATGATGAAACAAATGGAAACAATCGAAAAGATTAGAAATAAAGCAACGAATAGATTGCAACTTGCCTTGTAAACTAGGAAGTTGAAGAAGGTTAGTAGGTGCAGGCATCTCGAGAATAGCCTTGATTTTTGCGGGATCAACTTTAATGCAATGTAAAGAAAAAATGAATCTAAGGGGCTTACTCGAGAGAACACAAAAGACACTTTTTTAGTTGAAGGCAAACACAATATTGGATGAGGCGGTCAAAAACAACCTTAAGGACTATAAGGTGTTTGGCCCACTATTTGGATTTGGAAAGAAGATCGTCGACATAATCTTCCAATATATTATGCATGATGTTATGAAAAATATAGGTCATAGCACATTGGTATGTAACACCAACGTTTTTAAGACCAAAAGGCATAATACGATAACAAAAGGTCCCCAAGGGGTGATGAAGGCAGTTTTATGTTAATCTTACAGTGCAAGTAATATTTTTTATAACTCGAGAAACCATCTATGAGTGGTAGCATCTCATGATTGATGGTGAGATCAACTAGTTGGTCAATACTAGGTAAAGAAAAATCGTCTTTGGGGCAAGCTAGGTTAAGGTTACAGAAATCCATGCATATGCGGAGTCCCCTTGTCGCTTTGGTGACAAGAAGGATATTTGAGATCCATTGAGGATAATCAATGGGTAGAATGAAGGAAACAAAAAGGTGTTGTAGTTATTTCAAAAGAAGTGTAATGTGAGGATGTATTTTTCGCAGCTTCTATTTAACAAGTTTAGTATTAGGGATATTTACAATATTATGGACCATGATATTTGGGTCAATATTGGGCATATCAGCATAAGACCAAGTGAAAGCATTGTTATAGTCTTGAAAGAAAGAAGTGAAAGCTTCGTGCTCAATAGGATATAACGATTGGCCTATCTTTAAAATGCGACGGTCATCTTAATTGTGAATGTTGATCTTTATGGTCGATTCGTTCAACATGGTTTACGTCTCAGAAGGTGATGATCGGTGAATGTAGGAATCCTCCGCACCTAAATAGGTGAGAATGGAATCATCATCCTAACATTGAACAATGTTTGTAGAAGACAT
Source organism: Taxus chinensis (assembly GCA_019776745.2). Taxonomy (NCBI): domain Eukaryota; kingdom Viridiplantae; phylum Streptophyta; class Pinopsida; order Cupressales; family Taxaceae; genus Taxus; species Taxus chinensis. The sequence goes on from CM034148.1 coordinate 697,885,121, forward strand.
GTCATCATCAATCATGTCAAGGTACATGAAGGGAAGAGAAGAGGGAGCCTCACCATCGCAGTGATAAGTCAGAGGTCCCAAGGAAATGGTATTCACGAAAAAAATAGTTAGGAGGAATGGATTTTGGATCCATATGACCCGTAGGTGAAGGTGGTGAGGTTGACGAAGGAGGGGGTAAAGATGTATCTTCTTCTACGAGATCAATACGAGATTTCTTAGAGGAAGGTTCCTCAAAAAATCCAAGACCACGACGATCCTTGTGTTTCTGCATGGTACAGGGAATGACTTTGTGACAGCCCTATTCATAAATACCAAAGCCAAAGTCTTTCCATGCATATTGATGAAGGAATGTGTGGGCGAAGAGGAAATTGGTGAGGTACTTGAAATCATATGAGAATAGACGGGTTTGAGTAGGTGGTTTTGGACCGTGTGAAGAAGAGTCAAGTCCCCCATATGTCAAATTAGTGCGAAGATGAGGTAGACCGTAGGGAAAGATCTCACCTACTCGATGGTTGTAATGTGGCTATTTATGGAGGCTTCCTTATTCTTGAGGAGTACGGAAGTTGTTGACGTTATAGAGATGATACTCCCCCAAAGTGAGGTGTTGAAAAACACCCTCTAAGGGATCATAAATTGAAATTTGGGTAGTGGGAATAGAAGAATCACCAGAAGCTTGAGAAGAAGAAACATATGTTGTTGGCAAGGTAGATGGGTTGGCTGATGGATCAATGGTAGAATCCCCCTCTCCATCTCTTTACCTCTCCTATCTCCTCCCATTGCTCCATCCCACTCTCCTTCAACCTTCTTGTCCTTCTCCCATCCCTACTCCCTTCTTATCTACCCTTCCTCTCTCCCTCTTTGTTTCTCCATCACTTCCCTTCTACCCCTCCTCGTGCTTCCATCTCTTCCTCTTACTCTATCCATTCCTCAATCCCTCCCTCACTCCTCCCTATATCCATCACTTCCCTTCTCCCCCTCCTTGTACATCCCACTCTTCCTCTCACTTTTTCCATTCCTCGATCGCTCCTTCACCCCTCCCTATATCCATCACTCCCCTTCTCCCCCTCCTCGTACATTTTGCCCATCTCACTTTGTCCATTACTTAATCCCTCCCTCACTCCTCCCTATATCCATCACTTCCCTTCTCCCCCTCCTCGTACATCTCGCCCATCTCAATTTTTCCATTCCTTAATCCCTCCCTCACTCCTCCCTATATCCATCACTCCCCCTTCATCCCCCCGCCCCCTCTTTCCATCCCTCAATGTGTCCTTATTCCTCCCTCTCTTACTCGCCCAACTCTCATTCCTCCCCGTCTTCTCTCTCCACATCCCTCTAACTACCCCTCCCAATCTCTTCCACTATCCTATCTTCCCCTATCCATCCTTCCACCTCTCTCTCACCCCCCCCTCCACATTTCTTCCCCTCTTATCTTATTATCCTTTTCCCATTCATCTCCCTCTCACACTCCTTCCACCGTATTGTCCTCCCATCCCGCTCTTCGTCTCACTCTGTCCATTCCATGATCCCTCCCTCATTCCTCACTATATCCATCCATCTCCCTTCATCCCTCCTGTCCCTCCCCCCCTCTTTCCATCCTTCGTTGTGCCCTTATTCATCCCTCTCTTACTCGCCTAACTCCCATTCCTCCACCGTCTTGTCCTCCCATCCATATTCCCTTCTTATCCCTCTTTATTTCTTCATCACTTCCCTTGTCCCCCTCCTCTTACATCCTGCTCTTCCCTCTCACTTTTTCCATTCCTTGATACCTCCCTCATTCCTCCCTATATCCATCCATCTCCCTTCATCCTTCCTACCCCCTCTTTCCATCCCTCATTGTGTCCTTATTCCTCCCTCTTTTACTCACCCAACTCTCATTCCCCCCATCTTCTCTCTCCACATTCCTCTGACTCCCCCTCCCCATCTCTTCCACTCTTTGATCTTCCCCATCCTTGCTTCCACCTCTCTCTCACTCCCCCACAACATCTCTTCCCCTCTCTTATCCTATTATCTTTTTTCCATCCCTTTTCCTCTCCTCTCTCGCTAACCCTATCTCCCACTCCCTTCATCTCGAACTCCCCACATTCCTCCCCTTCTTTTCTCTCCTCACTCCCCCCTCCCCATCTCTTCTCGTTTCCTATCTTCCCCCATCCATCCTTCCACCTCTTTCTCCCCCACCCTTCTTTCATGTCTCCTCTTCACTCCCTTTATTCCCTCTACCTTACCTTATTCCCTACACCCTTCTCTTTCTCCCCTTTCCATCTCTTCACCTCTCCTATCTCCTCCCATTGTTCCCTCCCACTCTTCTTCCACCTTCTTGTCCTCCCATCCCTACTTCATTCCTCTCTACTCCCTCCCTCTCTACCCTTCCTCTCTCCCTCTTTATTTCTCCATCACTTCCCTTCTCCCCCTCCCAGTACATCCCGCTCTTCCTCTCACTCTGTCCATTCCTTGACTATCCCTCTCTTCACCAACTCCCATTCCCCCATCTTCTCTCTCCACATTCCTCTAACTCCCCTCCCCATCTCTTCCACTCTCCAAGCTTCCCCATCCCTTCTTCCACCTCTCTCTCACTCCCCCTCCCCGCATCTCTTCCCCTCTCTTATCCTATTATCTTTTTTCCATCCCTCTCTCCCACTAACCCTTTTCCTCCCCTTCTTTTCTCTCCACATTTCTCTCACTCCCCCATCTCTTCTCATCTCCTATCTTCCCCCATCCATCCTTCCACCTCTTTCTCCCCCACCCTTCTTTCATGTATCCTCTTCACTCCCTATATTCCCTCTAACTTACCCCATTCCCCCAATCTTCTCTCTCCACATTCCTCTAACTCACCCTCCCCATCTCTTCCACTCTCCAATCTTTCACATCCCTGCTTCCACCTTTCTCTCACTCCCCCTCCACATCTCTTCCCCTCTCTTACTACCATTACCCCCATCTTCTATCTCCACATTCCTCTAAATTCCCCTCCCTATCTCTTCCACTCCCCAATCTTCCCCGTCCCTGCTTCCCCCCCTCTCTCTCTCCCCCTCCACATCTCTTCCCTCTCTTATCCTATTATCTTTTTTCATCTTTCTCCCTTTCCTCTCCCACTCCCTTCATCTCTAACTCCCCATATTCCTCCCCTTCTCTCCACATTCCTCTCACATCCCCCTCCCCATATCTTCTTGTCTCCTATCTTCCCCTATCCATCCTTCCACCTCTTTCTTACTGCCACCCTTATTTCATGTCTCCTCTTCAGTCCCTCTATTTCATCTAGCTTACCCCATTCCCCCAATCTTCTCTCTCCACATTCCACTAACTCCCCTCTCCATATCTTCCACTCTCTGATCTTGCCCATCCCTACTTCCACCTCTCTCTCATTCCCCCTCCACATCTCTTCCCCTCTCTTAGCCTATTATCTATTTTTCCATCCCTCTCCCTCTCCTCTCCCACTAACCCTATCTCCTACTGCCTTCATTTCTAACTCCCCCCATTCCTCCCCTTCCTTTCTCTCCACATTCGTCTCACTCACCCTCCCCATCTCTTTTCGTCTCATATATTTCCCCATCCCTCCTTCCACCTATTTCTACCCCCACCCTTCTTTCATGTCTCCTCTTCACTCCTCTATTCCCTCTAGCTTACCATATTCCTTCGCCCTTCTCTTTATCCCCTTTCCATCTCTTCACCTCTCCTATCTCCTCTCATTGATCCCTCCCACTCTCCTTCCACCTTCTTATCCTTCTCCCATCCCTACTTCCTCTCTACTCCCTTCTTATCTGCCCTTCCTCTCTCCCTCTTTATTTCTCCATCACTTCCCTTCTCCCCCTCTCTGTACATCCCACTCTTCCTCTCACTATGTCCATGTCCTTGATCCCTCCCTCACTCCTCCCCATCTCCCTTCATCCCTCACCGTCCCACTCACTTTCCATCCCTCATTTTGTCCTTATTACTCCCTCTCTTACTTTCCTTACTCTCCCTCTTATCTGTATTATCCCTCTTCCCATACCTCTTCCACTCTCCTCTTCGCCTAACTCCCTCCTTGGGTCACCCCTCTCCCATCTCTTCCCCTTTCCCATCATTTCTTCCCGTCTTATCTTATTATCTTTTTCCACCTTTTTCTCCCTCCCATCCCTACTCACTTCTCACACGTCTCCTCTTCCTCCCCTTACATTCCCGCTCTTCCTATCACTCTGCCCATATTTTTTGATCCCTCACTAATCTCCTCCCAATATCCATCCATCTCCATTCGTTCCCTCCCAACTCTCCTGTTTCCATCCACTCATTGTATCCTTATTCCTCCCTTTCTTCCTCGCCCAACTCCCCATTACTCTCCTCATCTCGCTCTCCACATCCCTTTAAACTACCCTTCCCCATCTCCTCCACTCTCCTCTTCCCCCATCCCTCCTTTCACCTCTCTCTCACTCCCCCTCCCACATTTCGTCCCTACTCTTATCCTATTATCTTTCCTTCCCATCCATCTCCCTCCCACTCTCCTTCCACCTTCTTGTCCTCCCATACCCTGCTCCCTTCTTTCCCCCTATTTATTTCTCCATCACTTCCCTTCTCGCTTATACATCCCGCTCTTCCTCACACTCTGTCCATTCCTTGATCCCTCACTAATTCCTCTCAATATCCATCCATCTCCCTTCATCCCTCCCAACCCCTCTTTCCATCCCTCATTGTATCCTTATTCCTCCCTTCTTACTCGCCCAACTCCCATTCCTCCTCATCCTCTCTCTCCACATCTGTTTAAAACTACCCCTCCCCATCTCTTCCACTCTCTTCTTCCCCCATCCCCTCTTATCCTATTGTCTTTTTCCCATCCATCTCTCCTCCCACTCTCCTTCCACCTCTCTCTCACTCCCCCTCCACATTTCTTCCCCTCTTATCCTATTATATTTTCCCCATCCATCTCCCTCCCACTCTCCTTCCACCTTCTTGTCCTCCCATCCCTACTCCCTTCTTCTCCCTATGAACCATCCACCGTGTTGCCATCCCACATAGATTATATACTAGCATATTCCTTCTTTTCACTTGACATTCCCACTAAACTTCCATAGCAAGTAGGAATACTTATGGATTCTCCTCACTAGTATACCTTGGTACCTTGTTGCTACCTAAATGCCTAACACAACATAACCTGATTACGTGCCTAGCTGCACTTCTTACTTTGCGCCCAAAAATTTCATAAGTGTCATATGCCCAATTGTCACATGCAACAATTTTAGTATTGCTCATGGACTGTGCATCATCCCATTGGAGAACTCATTCCTTCTATGGCTCAAGCACTTCTGGATCTCGAATGGTGCACACATAAATTCTATTCAAATATTCTTCACTTAAGGTCTCCACATAAGGTACAAATTTCCTGTATATTAAGGGAATAATGACATGTTATGCCTTATTCTCAAAACTTATATACCCCTTATTAAAGTGCAGATTAACATTTTTTACATAACACTAAGGGTGCCAAAGTAGTGCTAGAAACTGTCTACTTCTGCAAGCTCCAAGACTTCAAAGTGTTTAGTAAACTTGGCCCCCTGTATAGTAATAAATACCTCCTTTAAAACCATGATAGTTGTGGCCTTAGTTTTTATTTCCATGAACAGAACATTTGAATATGGCTGTAATGGTTGCCTACTCATATGAACCCACACATCTAAAGTGAGTACATTCACTTCCGCACATGTGTCAATCAAAATATTACAAAAAAGCCAGCCATTCACAACAACATTAAGAGTGATCTCCTTGTCATAATATAGGCTATGGGGAGGAAGGTTAGCATGCAAAATCTATCTTTCATGCTCAATACTAGCACATGGGGTGTTTCCATTTAACCAATTTCCCAACAAAGGAATGATGTTATCTTGGTGCAACATCTTGTAAACCTCCTTTAAATCATCAATATCTATCTGATCAAGCTCAACTACTTTCTTTTGTTCTAACTTCCAAGACTATTCTTTTAGACACTATATATCTCTATGCAAAATCCTAATGACTTAGATATAGTCTCTTGATAAACATCCTTCTGATGTATAGGGTCTAGATGCTTTGCATGTAGTACCTCCTCCTTAGTAATGATAAGCTTCTATTTTAGAAATTATCTGGTGCACGTTGCCTCGACGCGTGTAGTAATATTTATAGGTACTAACTCAGGATATGATGCTAACTTTAGAATCCATTGATCTTCCATGACATACTGCAGTCTAACCATTCCCATGCCCTTGTTCTCCTATTTGTATTTCTTACTCAAATGTTCATATAATTCTAGGCACTCTTCATAGTTATGGTTCTTTCCACAAAAAGAACAAACAATATTATGTGTACACTCACACCTGTAATGATCATGGGATCCACATGTATAACAAGTTCCATGAGGGAAATCAATTCTTCCACCACTGTGACCTCAGCCTCTAAATCCTCCACGGTAACCTCGACCTCTATGATAACATCCATCAAAGTGCCCTTTATTATGATCATGGTCATGATGCTCACCTTTTTCCTTAGAGTTATTTGCAACACTTATCTGACAGATGCCAATATTGATGGCATCATGAATATGATCAATCAACCTATAATATTTAGTATCATGAGTAGTATATTTGTAAATCTTGCAGTAATAGGATACGTTATTTCTTATCACGTGTTGCAACAATGGGAACCGACTTGAATTGTGATCAAAGTGGTAGATCTCACATTCCAGCAACAAGAAGCGCACTGATTTCTGAGGACAATTCTCCTTAGTATTCCCCTCTACTTCACAATCTGTGCACCAAATCACACTACATGTCTCATGCACTAAGTTAGCTGATGATTTCTCTAACTTTTTAGGCATTTTTGCAATATGAGATTTGAAAAATGGACTCACTCCTATGTCTACACTCCCGACCACCTCAACACATAGAGTTACCTTAAGTGCCTTGCACAAAACTATGTAAGTCTTATGTGGAAGAACTCTTCTAAAATGCATGATCAATCCTCCAAAGAACCACTGAGCATGCTCGAATTTGTGTATGTCATAAGATAACTTGATAAACAGAGTCTTGAACCATGCATCATACTCTTGAACACTCTCAATAGTTCCTTGCTTAATGTATTTTAGTGTGTTGATGCTCTTCTACTCAAATTCAGGGATATAAAAATATTTCAATAAAGCATCCTGCAATGTAGTATAATCTACACAAGTCTGGTCAGGGTCAAATTTTATGTACCAACTATGGACGTGCCCCTGCAATGTAGTTACAAAATTACTTTCCTTATACTCTATATTTGTAATCCCCTTTGCATGCCATAGTATCTCACATATATGTACGTGCTCAACTACATCTTCAATGCCTCTATATTATGGCAGAAGGAGAGACATTTCCATATAAAATTGCTGGGGCTGGTGTAGACCATGACCACTAGATCCAAAACCTATATTCCCTCCCATGTTTCCTCTTCCCTTAGAAAGACTATATCCACTAGAGCCCAACCCACCCAATCCTCCTAATCCTCCTCCTAAATTAGGAAACAAACCAGAGGATGCACTGCATTGCACTCCTACAATTGTGCTAAATTGAACCCCCATAGTCTTTAAAATTTTGCTACTTCTAAATGCTATGCCAATGTTCTACATGCCTAAGTTCCATGCTAATGATGCACCAGAAAAGATACCCCAACCGAACCTCCAAATAACATAAATGAAATTTGTTCCTCCATAGATGAATAAGCTACCTGATTAACTCTATCCACTTCAACTCTACTACCCAAACTAACTTAATTACTATTAACTATCGTAGGATATAGAAAACCAAGCACAAGGGCTAGGTTTCTAGGTAGGATCAGATGTGCATTCATGGTCCATATGCTTGCTTCAGATGCACCTTCATTCAAAACGGAAGAGGGTTCTCTACCATGATTTCCTAAATGGGGGAGTTCCATATGCTCTAGCTCCACGTATTATACATGAGCCCTAAATCCTTCACGATCCATCTCTCTCTACAACATCATTCTTTCCACAATCTCTCGCTACTTAATTAGATCCCTATCACGTGCTTCATTAAACTTAATCCACATTTCTTCTCTCTGTCTCTTTACCACTAGGTCTTCCATCTTCACCAAACCTATTCCTGCCCCACGCATGGTGGGGTTTAGCTAGCAATAGGATTCTCTTCCAAATATATGGTTGCAATCAATATTTTAATCTCCAAAGGGATACCACACAAATACGATCCTCTAGGATTGTGTAAGAACTGGAACTCAATAAACTTTGAATAGGAGTATGTAGAAATTATGTATTCCAATATATAGTTGTTCAAAACACCACGAAACTAATGATCCATAGTGCACGTCCAAATCAAATCTACATCATACAAGGCCTCAAATTCTTCATGCATCCATATAAGTATGTGAAACCTCCAATTCCTATTAGACATATAAGAAACCAACCACTCATATAGCTCTATAGGACAAATGGAAAAGAAAGTCTCATAGAACGCATCATAAAAATTCTATTCAACCCATGCGTCTGTATTAAAATAAGGTCTAGTTATGAATTTGTGAGTATAATCTTCCTCTAGATTTTCTAACGACTCTTCAATATTGGCCAAGGTCAACTGGTACATCTTCATCATGCAACATCCTGCTAGACAACTGAAAAAGAGGTCCCATAAATGGAACCAAAATGTAGCCTGGATTTTACTATCAACAACCCAAGGTGTGCTGACACATCACTCATCCTAAACTAGTTGCTCACCCAAAGTGTGAAAGGGTACCAAGTCCCTCTTTAGAGAAGCTTATTCAAGATGTTAGAATGATTGAATGTATATTTTAGATCCATAACAGATAATCAAGAATTATATAGTGCATAAACTAGATCTTGTTCTTAACCATATGAACAAATAACTAAACAATTACTATAATCAAATTTACCATACAAGATCCATGTTCAGTTACATCCAACACCAATATCCAGCCAATAAGATCCATTACATTAAATACTGCAAAACACAGAAGCTTCATACACACATAACAATGTCACCATGAATCATGCACACATACAAACCAACATCATAACTCCAATACAAAAGTGATGATGATACTAACCTATGCAAATTACACATATATATAGGGATGGGGACTTTCCCTTCACCACCTATGCATCTCCAAATATATGGTACATGCTAATAATAACCATGCATTTCTACAAGCCAAGTACAAAAATCATGCAAGCTCTCTAACAATAGATCTTCTTTAGTTAACTCTTAGTTTAGATCATATTTTAAGCTTTGAAATATGCATGTAATTTAGTCTTTCTGAAATCCCAAAATAGCCTCTACATGGTCTTCAAGTCTTCTAGAATACTTACTCTGAGCTCCATGTCCATATTTAGTTCTTCATTCCAAAATTGGCTAAGTTTTATCTCCTTCTGTGCACAATTCTTCCATGTATATCTTCAACCGCAAACCATGCTCCCTGCATGTGCCTTTCTCCCACATGCCAACCTTTTCCTTGGGACTTAGTCATTTTTCAATGCTCAACAAATATTTATCTCTCAGTCTTTCCCAACTTTCATGGATCCATGGCAGAATACCCAGACACCTTTCTGTTTGAGTTTGATGTTTTGTGTAGAAGCTATGATTATACTATTGATGCACACAAATTGAAGCTATTCCCTATTACACTCAAGGATTTATCCTTGAGATGGTTCATGGGTTCGGGAGGAAGTGTTGTAACCACATGGGCATAAGTGAAGGAGAAATTCCTCGAGAAGTATTAGGATTATTACAGACCAAACAACAAAGGAGGTGATAAAATCTATAGAATGGCACAAAAAGAGGATGAACCATCAGAAAATATTTGGAAAGGTTCCTTTTATTTATTTATAAGTCAAGACATACCATTTACATACCACATGACTCCCTAAAATTACTCTTTTTGAAGGGACCTAGTGAGAAGGACTTGGATGCTCTGGATTTTATAGGAGCATAGGACATTTCAAAAGCTACTTTTGACCAAATATGTGAATCCTATAAAAATTACTCAAGAAATATTATGAAGAGGGTAATAAATGGAATATCAAGAGGTGGATTAGCTACCAAAACAATGGGGGAAATATCAAAGTCAGAGATTTTTAACATGTTGAAAAATATGAAGCAAGTGATTGTTGATGATGTGGATAATTAGTTATATGCTCTGCATGCTAAAAAGAAAAAGGAAGATGTAGAATCAACACTCTTAAAGTACTTGCATGCATGTAGAAGTAAGAAATTTGATTGTATATGTAGATAATTGGCTAGAATTTATCAAGAAAAGGAGGATTCACCTGATTTCAAGATGTTAGAGACAGAAGATGGGTAAGTTTTCTATGTTTCTCAAATCAAAAAATGGCCATAAAGGCAAGGAGGATTGACACAAGAGCCTATACTTTCATTTCAAAATTGGTCTAATAATTCATATATGAAGCTCCCGCCTTGGTATAATCCTCAAGGATGTACCCCATATCCCAACCAATATCAACAACAGTGACAACCTCAATATCATGGCCAAACACAAATATAATGGCAACAACCTTGGAGAGGAGGAAAATAGTGGAATAACCCACCTCTTAATTAATAACAAGCTTACCCATAACCTACTTATTAGCAACAAAAAAAAAGATCTGATGTTAAACCCCCAAGTAGGCTCCCAACTAAAAGCTATATAACTACCTACTCAACCAATGCCTAATCCTAATAATAAAGCTACCCAGTCAACCTATTCCATTGAACTAACTCAATACCGAACCTATTATGTTGATATCAACAATATCCATCTTTTCTCAGGAAGAGAACTTCCTTCACCAGATGGACCCATAATTATTGATATTATTAAGGAACCATAGTTGTTGCATGACTGCCCGCAACAAGGCCAGAAGACGTTGTAGGATGATCCACAACAACCCGTGTAAATTTCCAGCAAGCGTAAAATACAAGGTAACGAGCCATCATTTCCTAAAAGGTTACAAGAAAATATGACTGAACTCAAATCAGAATCTGACTCTAATTTTGTTAACTAGTTAAATGACATATGTGTTAAAATTCTATTGATTTAAGTTATTAAGGATGTTCCCATCTATAAAAAATTGGTTAAAGATCTATGTATAAAGAAACAAGGTAGAAAAAGGAAAGATCCAACTATTATACATGTCATTGGACAATTAGCTGATATTATGCTTAGGAAAGGAATTCTTCCCAAATACATAGATCTAGGAAGTCCTTTGGTAAATGTCACAATCAATGTCATAGTGATCAAGAACAAATTGATTGACTTAGGTGAAACAATAAATGTAATGATAATTTTTTTTCTAGAATATTTGAAGTTGGAGGGATTAAAACCGATAACCATAGTATTAAAACTTATAGAAAGATCAATAGTTAAGAATGAAGGAGTTCTGGAGGAAGTATTAGTAATGGTGGAATCTTGGGAATACCCTGCTGATTTTATTGTTCTTCAGCCAAAAGAAAGCTTGGGAGGATATCCTATTTTCCTAGGAATACCATGGTTCGCAACTGCTGACGCATTTATAGGATGCAAATCTTGTAATATGATCATCTCTAATGGAAGTGGCACCAAAAATCTCATACTTTACCCCCTACACAACCATTTAGTGAAGAAGACCAAACCATTTGGGTAGAAGAGCCATTGGAAGACCAAATTTCAATTCAACAACTCATGATGCAGGAAAATTCATACACAATCGAAGGGAAAGAAGAATATGTTTTTCTTTCTAATGTCCTACAGAATAATTATGGTAAAAATGAAGAAGGAAAATTATGATGTATAAGCTATCCCAGAAAATAAAATCTTACTGCAACAGAGTATTATGAATGTTCCAAGTAAGAACTACATCTTACACCAACTTTTTCCACATGATTTTATATTGAATTCTGTAAATAACAACATATGCTCTATGATTGATCTGTCAAAGCAAGTGGAGATTACACTGAGCAAACCAATCAACGTGAATAAAACACTGAGCATGAAATAAGAATAGTTGTTAGTTTCCTCTTCTTAAAAATCACTAGACAACCTTTACATGGGACTATGGTGACATGCATAAAACCCATCCTAAGCTCTATACCAATAAAATATGCATTAAAGATAGCTGCAAGCCAATAAGTCATCCACAAAGAAGAATGAAGCCAACAATGAGAGATATAGTGAAAGAAGAATTAAATAAACTATTGGATGTTGGATTCATATATCCAATTTCAGAGAGTCAATGGGGTGTCACCCCTTGTTATTGTACTTAAAAAATAATGGAAAATGTAGAATTTGCGTGGACTATAGAGAGATGAACACTGTAACAAAGAAGGATCATTTTCCGCTTCCTTTTATTCATTAGGTACTCAACACTCTTGTTGGTAAGAATTATTTTTTATTTTCTGGATGGCTATAGTGGCTATAACTAAATTTAGATTACACCAGAGGACTAGGACAAGACCACATTTACATGTCCATGGGGAACATTAGCATACTTTTTTCTTCCCTTTGGTTTTTGGAATGCACCTGCCACATTTCAGAGAGAAGTTCTTAACATCTTCTCAGATTTAACCAATGATTGTATGGAGGTATATATGGACGATTTGATATTCTATAGAAGTACTTTTGATGAATCAATGAAGAACTTATAAAAATTTCTCAAGTGATGCAAGGAGCATAACCTGTCCTTAAGCAATGTAAAATACTACATGATTATGTCTAAAGGAAAAGTGTTGGGACACTATCTATGATTCGCTGGAATTCAAGTAGATCCATAAAAAGTAATTATTAATTATAAATCGACCAACATCTAAGAAGAAAAAAGATGTGAGGATATTCTTAGGACATACTGGGTGTTATCGAAGATTTATCTAGGATTTTAGTAGAATGTCAGCACCATTGTTTGTCTTATTGGGAAAATATCCTGCCTTTATATGGACAGAGAAACATGAAGCTACATTCTAGACCTTGAAATAAATGTTAAGTTCTGCACCTATGTTCAGATTAAAAAATGAGAGTTTTCCATTTCACATACATACATATACTTCAGACCTTTCCATTAGTGTTGTACTAGGATAAAATGATGATATTTTTAACTATGCAATCTATTATGTCAGTAAGAACCTGTAGCATGTTGAGATCAACTATACATTCATTAAGAAAGAGTTCTTGGTAGTTGTATATGCAATTAACAAGTTTAGGCACTATATCACAGGTTATCCAATATTTATCCACATTGAACATGTTGTTATATCAACAAACCAATTACAAGTAATAGAATAATAAGATGGTTTCTAATCCTATAATAATTTGATGTTATAATTGTGGATAAGCCTGGTAAAGACAATGTTGTTATTGAATTTCTCTTAAGAATGGAGAATAATCATGAAGAGAAAGTAGTGGATAAATCTTTCTGATATGAACAGCTATTTTCCATCTCCACTAAAACAATATGATATCCTGATATAGCTAATTATTTGGTCTCAGGTAAGAAACCTCCACACTATTTATGCTCTGAAAAGAAATATGTTGAGAAAAGTACAATTTTTTTTGAATAGATGGTTTCCTATTCCACACAAGGAAAGATAATGTTATGAGGAGATGTATAGATGATGAAGAAATATACGACGTCCTAAAATTATGCCAAAGTGAACCATGTAGAGGACACTTTGCTGCAAAACAACAACAAAAAAAGTGTTGACAATAGGGTATTACTGGCCTACATTACATAATGATGCAACATTGTATGCTAGAAGGTGTGATAAATACCAAAGAATGGGTATGCCTACCAAGACACATGAGATGCCACTGCAGCCTCAACTGGTATTATATCCATTTAACAAATGGGGATTGGAATTCATTGGTCCAATAAATCCTAAATCTCCACAAAAATATTACATTTTGGTGTGCACAAATTACCTCACTAAATGGACAAAAGTGAAAGCACTACCAAATTAGAAGAGTGATAATTTTTCTAAATTCCTATACGACCACATATTCACAAGATATGGTGTGCCAAGAGAAATTGTTGCAGAGTAGGGTATACACTTCACTGTTGAAGTCATCTTTTCTTTAGCTAAGGAATATAAAATCAGACATAGGAAATATACACCTTATCACCCCCAATCCAATGGCCAAGTTGAGGTAACAAATAGGGAAATAGAAGCCATCTTGACTAAAACCATTGCACTCCACAGGAGAGATTGGGCAAAAAGACTTCAAGAAGTAGTTTTGGAATTCAATACAACTTAGAAGATAATAATAGGATTTACACCATTCAAGATTTTGTACGGTAATAATTTTGTTCTACATATTGAATTTGAGCATAAAACACTAAGGAATGCACTTGAATTAGGCATATATTTGTCTGAAGCTCAGAGAACAATGATTCTCCAACTTAATGAGTTAGATGAAATGATGAGGTAAGTTGTTTATAATAAAGAGGTGGTATAAAAAGAAAGGATCAAATGGCATGACCATTTCATCAAAACAAGCCAATTCCAAGAAGGTGATTGGGATCTTTAGTTTGATTACAAGTATAAGGAACACATGGGAAAACTTAGAGCAAGGTGGTTAGGGCTATATGAGATTGAGAAAATCTTTCCCAATGGGGCAGTGAAAATCACCACCATTGATCTTGTGAGATTTAAACTACTGATGAATGGTCATAGATTGAATTCAGACACACTACCATTTGATAGGATCACTTTCATGCAATAATTCAGAGGAGGTAAAAGCAACATGGAAATGACAATATCAGAGACAGGATCAGAAGTTGAACCCATTGATTCATCTTTTGAAGTTACTGAGGAATGAGATGTTTAGTGGCCTCAGCATATTTAGCTTTCTTGATACTCCAAGGATGAATAAAAGTGATGTGATCAACCTCGTTGGTGATTAACACCACTCAACTAACATGTTTGTTTTTTAGAATTTTTGTTTTGCAGGTTTTGGTGTATCTACTTCGAGTACATAATCTCTGATAGGAGATGATGCAAATAATTAAATGTCCACTTACACCAGCATGTAGTAAAGCTCTGTTTTTCTTTTCTGTTGGTAGAACTTGTGATTTCATGAAGAAATACAGATAAAATTGTGCATGCAAACACTTATGAAGAAGATTGACACCAGAAAGATTCAGTATTCCCTCTCCAGGAATTAATTGATTCTACTAAAGTCCCTCTAACATACATTTTCAACATGCTATATAACCCTGAAAAAGACATAGCGTCTCAACTTGCAACATCATGATGACTCTGCATGAAACTAAAGGCAAAAATTATGATAAAGAACATGTCACAATCATCAAACGTACTTTATGAGAAAGGTGCACTTAATCCACTTTATTAAAGTAGTGATAGGAAAATTGTAAGTGATTAACATTTGTGTCTTGTCATGTGTGAATTTATTTTCTATAATTTACCACTTCCTTCAATAATATGAGTTATCTTCCATGCCACCCCACTTCATCACCTTACATGCTTGCATCCTTCAAATCCAATTAATACATGCCATTTCAAGATGCATGTTAGTCAGTTACAAACTTAAAAAACACCAAGTACTCGATATATTTACACTCATTCAAATTTTTATAAAATTAATTCTAACTGTAAAGATATATTTCCAATCAAGCTAAAAGAAGTGTTTGAATCCAAAAAATGGGTGACAACTTAATTAGGAATGAACCTATAGATCATTCATAACTTTGTAATAGACCATAGATTCTACAATAATTCCATGACAATGGTTGGATGGATTATATTAATAAATTTTAAGCATTTAACGAGTCAATGGAAACATAATTTTTCACCACTTTCAAGGATGAAAAGGCCCCAATTAAGGGTTTGATAGTAAAGGCAGATGACTGAATTCTAGCTGAAGTAGCCAAACTCCCAACAAAAGGAGAGTTGTATCCTATAAAGGAAAATATAGATGAAAATCGTAGAGAATTTGGAGACCCAGATGACAAATTCATCAGTGACAGAAAAGGTAACTTATGCACTTTTTTAAAACCCTTTTGGGATGATGTTGCAAGATGTGTTATAAATTACTTCACTTGTGCGGGTAGGTACTCAAAGTTAAACATTGCGTATTTTAAATTTATCAATCATTTGAAAAATTAAAAACATGTTAATGTTTCTAAATTCCTACATGAAGGCCTAAAGAAAATGAGTAAGGAATCTCAAATGGATAGGTCTACATTTTCTCACCATTGTTTACTTACCTTAGTTGTGAAACATGAGTTGGAAATGGAACACCCTGCAGTAAACTGGGGAGAGTTTTCTATGGAAAAACACCTGGATGATTTGTTGGGGAAGGGGGAGAAAAAGAGGAGAATCTCAACTAGTTCTTCTATGACTACGCTTGAACCCTTAGCTTCCACCTCCATCCCTATAGAAACCTCTCTCCCTACATAAATTTTTGTCCCTATAGAAACTTTTGTTCCTAACAAACCTCCATCTCTTGAAAAGGACCCTAGGCCAATTTCTCCTAACAAGATTCTTGTTGCTAAATTTTTTCTAAATATACTCACACCTGAGTCCTCTTCCTTTATAGGAAAACATAAGTCTTCAAGAAAAACCTCTGCACCATAAAGGAGATCCCATAGGTTGTGTAATAAAAATACCAAAACCTCAAAGCCTAGGAGAAACATAATTTAAATCTTTCTAGACAATGATGAAGAGGAGCTAAAAAAGACTAAGGAACCTATTCCCATGGATTTTGAGTAGGGAGATCATGTAGACACATATGAATACATAGACATGGAAGATACAACTAAGGAGGTGGAAGAGAAAA
This sequence comes from Taxus chinensis, assembly GCA_019776745.2. Taxonomy (NCBI): domain Eukaryota; kingdom Viridiplantae; phylum Streptophyta; class Pinopsida; order Cupressales; family Taxaceae; genus Taxus; species Taxus chinensis. The sequence goes on from CM034148.1 coordinate 697,901,897, forward strand.
AGGAGTATGAGTTAGATGAGAAACCTACTCATAAGTTCCCTAATGAACTAATTGTAGTTCAAATAGAGTTCGTTCATGTTAGGGAAACCCACATACAGTATGAAGGAGAAGTATCAACAGAGTAAATTGGAAATGTAGCCAATATGACCACATATAATAAAGAAAAGGTTGATGAAGAAATAGAAAAATCAATCCCTGAACCACAGATTGATGTAATGGAAACTATGGATCATTTTCCATAAACTTTTGAGGACACAATAGAGAATATTGTCCAATACCTTGAGCCAAAACCTATTCATGAACCCATTAATATAACACAAGTGGGCAGTCCTACGATTTCCCAAGATGAAGTTTAGAAAGTCTTTGAGCTTGTGCATCCACCATTGCCACCACTTAATCTGCAACCACATGTTGTGATAAAGGAAATTTTAAGAGAACCTCATAGACCAGCTTGTAGGGATATGGAAACTCAAACCACCTTGCTAGATTATTGGGTAAAGAAATTTGAGAATTACATTAGCAACATGCAAAGAAAGTGGGACAAAGAGAGGGAAAAATTTCTCTTTCAACATCAATAAGATATTAAAGAGAAGGATAGGCATTTGAGAGCTAAGGATAATGATATTGCTAGACTAAAGAGGAAAAAATAAGATACAATTTAGGTGACAAATGAAATATTTAAATGTAGACCACTAGCTAACATTTATGTTGTCTTCTTGTAAGAGAAAATGTAGTTAAAGTATATTTGTATCAAAAATGATATCCAATTTTATAGTAGTGGAGCCAAATCTTTCTTCAGGATATATATGAAAATTCCCCATGAGATACAACTGCTTTTATGTGAGCTATATCTGTATAATTATGCTTTGGATTATGACATAGAATTGATCCCTATAGTCTATATTGAGGATGTGAAAATGAGGGCACCGTGTTCCTACTTTAACAATGAGTTGTATAGAGAGAAGCAGATGGTTGATTAAAGACACTTATGTAAGGTACAACCTTTGATGATAAGGGAAGAGGAAGGAAACACTAAAGAAGTGATTAAAGAATATGGGACATTTATGGTAGTTTAGAAAATTAAAAAAATGGTTTATAGGATGAGACAGGAAGCCCATGATGAGGCAATAAATTACATTAAGTTTAATGGTGTGGAAATAGTGCAGGCCTATGGGTCACGATGGGAGGAAATGTCACCAGAGATGAGGAGGAATGAAATGCATTCTTATCCAAACATTATCCCTACTTTCCAGAGGATCAATGCATATATTGAAGTTTATAAGGGATGTGGAAAAAATGGGTTTCCTATTGGTTATTATCCACCAATTTTCCACTATCTGATACCACATTGGTCTAGGAACAAGGAACTGAATGAGGACCTACAAGACAAGATTATGGAAAGATATAGGAAGAATGGAATTTACTTATTCATAGAGCTAGAAGGAACATCCATGCCTATCGATTTTGTTGGAAATATTGTCATTGATGTATTCGGTTAATGGAATCATGTAACGGAAGCTGACGGAAATACTGACGGATGTTGATGGAAATGGTAGAAAGTAACAAAAATAACAAACAATATAGAAGGGTAGAAAATGAAAGTTTAAATACATGAAAATAAGTGTTTTTGCATAAGGATTATCATGGTATAAGTGAGATATACACAATTATACATAGGAGAGAGATCAACATTTTGAGGTTTTTATATGCCATGTTTTATGGTGAAAAAGAAGATTTAATGATGGATGAAAAGGATTTGTCTAAGGAGGGGTAGCGCTCCTATCAAGGGGTTAATTGCATTGTTTAATGTGCATTAAATAATTGTTATGGGCTGCATTAATTATTTTTGGTTTTAGCCGACTGATGCACTTAATTATGTTGTGTTAATTAAATAATGGAAAGGTTATGATGGTTGGAATGATGTGTCTTTTCGAAAGGATTCCCAAGAGATCACCGAAAATGATATCTAGTTTTTCCCTTGGGGCAAAATTGGACAATGCTCGGAGGGCCCACTTCCTGTTAACATTGGAAAAAATGATAAAAAATGAATAAATTGATCCAAAGTGGCCTTAGTGAAACTTAATTACCCTCATGGTTCAAGAGAATAGTGGAAATTTAGATATTTCAAGGCTAATTGTGAAAATGCCCAAAATAGGAGTTTTGAGCTCAACTATCTCACCGAGCTAAAGGATAAATTATAGATCAGTTTGAGATTAATGCTTATACATGTCAATTGAGTTCTATCATGGCTTGGTGAGCCGTGCACATGGTTGAGCAGAAAAAAGTTTAGAGAATTGGTTAGAATATAAAAGATGGAACTCGATGCATGTCAAGAGTAAAGATGGTTGAGTTGCTCCGGAAGGGCCATATGGCTTTGTGATAATGTCAAGTTGAGATGTGAGATTTAAAATTCATAGCTCATCAAATCCATAAAGGAAATGATCATTGAGTTCTTCGTGGTGCACCACCCAGGAGTACAAAGCTCATATAAAGAGTCATGGATACATATACATGACCGACTGCAACATTCAACTCGCCCCATCGAATTACAGAGAATGATCTTGTCCTGGAATAAGAGACATGAAGTCTATAATTTCTTATAAGGTGGTTATGTGAGTTCAACGTTGCAATAAAGTTGAGCCAAGTCGTGAGAGGCTGAGTAGTGTTTAAGAGCTCATTCGGGATAATAAAAAATTGGAGAGCTTGTTAAGCTCATTTGAGTTTGGGGCAAGCTCATGTAGTATTTGGCTTGGTAAGCCATGTGTAAGATTGTGCATCGATGGATGGATTAGACACTTGAAAGACACAAAATGTGGCTCAAAGGACATTATAAGAAGAGATTCTTGGAGAAGGTTGACTTAGTTAACACTTTTTTGAGTTAATCAAGATGCATGCATAGGCATTGAAGAGTCGTTTCAGGCCTGAATATGGGTGAGTTGCTTAAAAATGGAAGCCTCATCAAAGAGCATGCAAACCATGTCGATGGAGGTTGAGCTATGAGGTGAAGCCAATTCATAGGATAAGTTAGGTAAGGAAGATTGGTTTGGGCCTCCACCATAACTAAATCAAGCTTAATAGGGTGTGTGGAGATTGGATCCAACATGAAGTTGCTCACAGAGCTTGGTGTTTAGTGGTCTGAGATATATGTTTAAGGAGCTCGACTGGAGAATACCACCACATGATGAATGAGCCTAGGGAAAATCTCGGTGTTTAGAACCTGAAAATTTGGCAAGTGAACCATATGAGCTCAATGACTGAAGAGCTTGGTGTTTGTGTGAGGATGGTTCAATAAGATAAGGATGAACATATGGCGAGCTCACGTTGGATACACTAATAGTGAGTTTTTCATGCATTGAATATGAGCAAGCCATGGAATTAGATAGGAACTTGAAGATCAAAAGTTTCTCCTGACTACATTTATAAGCATTAAAATTCTCACAAGATGAAAACCAATATTTAACAAAAATTTGGATCAACTCTAAAAATCAAGATCTAGGGTATTTGAGATCATGACAAGCCAACTTGGATTGATTGAGGTAATGGCTTGAGGGTAGGCATTGTGTTATATGTGCATGGACATCGAAATGATGAGATCATTGGTGATCGAGCTATGTTTAGAGCCGTCAAGGAAGATTGACTCGGTTATTTCCACGGAAACTCAAAGATCGGTACAAAGGCAAAACGAATGTAGATCTAAAGGGAGAAAAAAAATGAATTCCAAGACAGAAAGGTCAGAGGGTTTATGCTTTGGGTTGGTAGTAAATAGAGCCAAACTTATTTGCATAAATAAACAAAGCAATACTGATGAACATATGACAATAATAAGAATGAATCCAACAGAATAGAAACATAGATCTATTATCCTGTAAAATTGATGAGGGAAATTTTGCAGGTAATCATACCAAAATTTTGTTTTGGGTCCCCGCCAAGGTCCCTCAGTGTTCAGAATGGAAAAAAATCCCTTTCCAGAGAATCTGGTTTTTTGAACTTAGTCGTTTGGTCCTTTTTTGGCTGGGCGCATATTTTGTTCATGCAACATCAAATGTATCTGTGCCCTCTTCTATTCCTTTGGTGCACCCTTTGTCGTGTCGACATTACAAATGTTGCGCCTTCCCATGATGCACCTTTCAAATCTGCGCCGAGGTGCATGCGCCACCCTGTCGACACTAAAATTGTTGCGCCCCTGAATGGTGCGCCAAAGGTGTTGAAAAATTCATGTTGACAGTCACATAACCGCGCCAAAGGTGCAAATAATTTCATGTTGGCATCTATTTTCGTGCACCCTTTGAAAAAGTGGGTGACACATTTATTACGCCTTTTTCTATAAATAGGCACATTCGACCTGTCATTTTCACGATTGAAAACACGTGAAAAAGTTAATTCCTCTACACCTGTCAACACTCCTGTCATCCCCATGTCGCTTTACGGCACATTCGTGGACCCCACATCATTTCTTCCATTCTATATATTCCTAGTAAGTGGTCCTTGCTCTTCTTGTGTTGATTGTTTGTAGGATTTTTGTATGGTTTTAAGAGGTTATTGTTATAAATCAGGAAAATGAACCTAAGATCCCCCCCCAACCGGTTTCACCCTCCTTCCAGATCTGCTAGCCTGGAGGGCTTTATCTCGGACATGAATCCAGGATCCTCTTTTCTCTGTTCCCCTTTACTGTCTAAATCCATGTTAAAGGAAGCAATCAAGCCAAAAAACCAATAATAAAAAAGAAGAAGAGAAAATCTTAAGTTATCACAATCCAAACCCATAGTTTTCCTTTAGCGCAAACACCATCACTGTTGCATAAAACACAACCGCGCCAAAGGGTGCACTGTCCCTGCCTGTAGCATGCACCCTCCCTATGCCCTTTGAAATTCTTAAAATCCTAACACAGGCGCAAGCGCAATCCTACCTACACCGACATCTGAATGTCATGCAAGCTCTTCCTGCGCCACGCCAAATGCGCCACAAGCACCTCAAGTCAACGATGCATCCTTTAATTCTGCACCATTGGCGCATAAAAATGTTCTGCAACATGTTTAATATCTGCACCATTGGCGCATCCTGCTGCCATGCAACACCAAAATTATCTGCGCCCCATTTTAAAACCCTTCATATAGTGCAGGCACACATCCTTTAACACTTACACTAAATGTTATGTGCAGTATTGCTATGCCCTGCGCCCAGAAGCTTCTAAATTGCTAACTCTTCTTTCTATAAAGCTTTGATGGATAATCTAACAGCTAACATGGATCTTCTGTGATGGACTTTACCCCTTCTTATTGCATATCAACAACTGAACTCAGATTCGCACGTATCTTCATCAAGTAAGAGGCCAACCAAGTCGAAGGGTAAGGCCAAACTCACAAAGGAAGAAATGAAGTACAAGTATCAAAGGGTCAGGATGCCCGAGTCCCATGTAGAGTGTGACTTAGACATCAGGGATGTTGAACTTGGCCACATTGATATGGAAGATTTTTGGGCCAGAACTAGAAGGGTCACAGGAAGTCCATGGATGGACAAATTGGTCAGCAGTGGTCTACACTTCACTGGGGGAATTCCCATGAGTGCAGTGAACAACAAATTCATGATGGTGGTGGCCCCATGCTACAATAAGGACACAAGGTGTGTTGAGAATGAAAAGGGCGAGGTTATAATCAACCTCACTGCCTGGCATTTTGAAATTATGTTGGGTATCCCCCATCACTAGCACTTTGTGGCGATAAGCCAAGAAGACTGCATAAAGGCATGGGATGAAAATGAAGACAAATGCATGCAGCTCATGAATGAAGTATATCTGAAGAATAAGAAAAAAACAACCAGGTGGCCCCAGGTTATTCATCGCAGTGACTTTTCAAAAGAGTTGAGTGACACCATAACCTTCCTGAGTAGGGTGTTTGGGCTTCCTGATGCCCATTACTTCCACAAGTGGATGCTCAGGTATCTAGAGACAATGAACAAAAACATCCCTAATCAACATTTTGAATGGGCAGAAATCATCAGCAGCACCATCTCTGAGCAACTCCAACAACTCTCAACAATGGGGAAGTTCTTCGTGAACTCCTATGTGGTCTATGCTTCTGCCTCAGAAAGAGGTTATCCAGCACTGAGCTGATGCGGGGTGTGGCCCCAGGTAAAAATATATGAATATTATCCAGAGTTGAGATTGGAGAACAACATCCAACAGTTCAACAAGATCAACGATGCCTTCTTCTATGACTTCATCTACCTATTGAGGCCTAATATGACTCATAGTCAGACGACCAAGAGCATAATGACTGCAACAGAGAAGTGGGGGGTGTTATTTACGTAATTCCCCACTTTCACTTATCTTAGAGCCACCAAATTCTTGGGGGAACCCACCAAGTTACCAAGATATGCAGGCACTAAACTGGTCCTATTGGAGCTGTCCAAACATCTCATCACATATCATAAGAAGTACCTAAAAAGAAAGAAGGGAAGAACTCCATTCCCCCTCACAGTGGGTAGGTACACTTGCACTTCTCACACCAAGGCTGGGAAATGTTTACAGAATTGGAGCTGCTCAACCTGGAGCACAATTTCCTGGCGAGGCTGACCTTTGATCCATGCAATTGCCTCCCAAAGGAAAAGCTCGATCTGATCCATGTCCCACAAATCGAGGATATCTACACCGACTTGTATCATGAGGTCGAGCTCAGGAGAAAGGATCACTCCCACCTGGCCATAGCAGAAATTATCCACTATGGCGTGGCCATTGTCCCGAAAGGTTTCCAAATGACTAATCAAGAAGTTGATCAGGTATATCTAGATACGAACGGGGACAATTTGTCGTTTGCTGAGATTGATAGAGAAAAGGCACCTCAAACTATTGAGGAAAGGGTTAAGGGAACTTTGCAGTGCACGGAGCATTGGTGTAGGTTTAATGGTCTCATCTACCTTGGGGTAGAATTCACCACGTCTCCCTTAGGTAATGCACCTACCAGGCCGAATAATTTTCCAAAGGGAAAAGGAAAGGAAAAAGAAGGGGAATCAAGCGCTACTCAGGAGCAAGCTCCTGAGAGTCTTCCTTCCGCCGTCCAGGAACATGTTGTAACCCTGGTACCTCCAGAGAAAGAGTAGATGGTAAGTGTTCCAATGAGCACATCCACTCAGGATTTTGCCACTGCTATAACCACCGAAGTTCCCACTATCCCTTCTCCCGCTCCTCCTTCCCCTCCTCATGTCACTTAACCAACCATTCCTTTAGTTGTTTCTTCTCTCCCGTCTTCTACTATTCCCCCTTCCTCTTCCTCCATTTTCTCTTCCCTCGTGGAGCTATCCCCCAACATTTCTTCCCTCATCTCTCAGATTCCTTCCACCCCCACAGTTTCCTCTCCTACAGTGACTCCTACCCCTATGAGCATTGGAGATTTGGCTTCTTTATCAATGCCACCACCAAGCGTCTCGACACATTTCCCCTTGTTCACTGTAGCTGCCCCTTCGTATACCACCATTCCCTCTTCTTCCTCTGGTCCCACTCCCTTAAGTCCAACATGGATCTCCCAACACTTGAGCCAACACAAGAGGAAAGTCCCCATTGCACCTATGGACTTCTCTGTCATCCCAACAAAAGGAGATAAGAAGCAAAAGCCAATAACCCACTTCTCTTAGAGTGCGTCAGATGAAAGAGTAATGGAGATTACGTACCATGATCCCACGAAGGATAAAAAGGATATGTCTCCTATAGATTATACAATGACACAGGTCACAATGGGAACGTCCTTTGAGATCCTGCAAGGAGAGGCCCTATCTATAGTGGATTCCCTTTCAATAAGCTTCAGGAAGCAAAGGAAGAGAAGATGATACTAAAAGAACAAAACAAACATCTTCTCCAAGCCCCACAGAAAATGAGCAGTGCACCTCCTACAACTGCCACTGAAACTCCTGAGGCCCTTAGTCAGGAAAAGATAAATGAATACGCCAAGATTGGCGAACAAGGCATGGTAGTATCCACCTGGATAGACCAAATCCTCAAAGATAGTGAGGAAGTAATTGTAAAGTTCACAGAGCTATATCAGAATATTGATCAGGTGAACAAGGAACTCCAAATGATTGCAAAACCTATCTCCAAAGAGTTGGACCATGCTAGGTTACAACATGAGACATTCCAGAAGATGCTCGATTTCTCAGTCGATGACTTAGTTAAATTTGGCATCTTCAATCACCCTAGAGCACCCAACAAAGTCCTTGCTACTTTGGACTATCGGGTTGATCAAATGGAATTTGTCTTGGAGAAGATAGAAAAAGTCAAAGAGGAAGCCTTGGATGCAATGCATCAAATGGAGAAAATTGTCCTAAGGATGTCTCTGGGATTGCTCACCCCTTCATACGCCTTGAGGAAGGCAGATGAAACCATTCGGCTCTTCAAAGAGATCATCTTGCAAGGGTTAGGGTCAGAAGCTAATTTTGACGATGAATCTATCAACAACCTTCTAGCTTGCTGCGATTTTGTGGGATACCTGATGGAGGCAGGTAATGAATACTTCAAACTCCCAGAGAAACTCTGAGATGAATGGGAAAATTTTGAAGTCATCGGCAATCACACCAAGGGTCCTACCTAGGATCAACTCCAACCGATGATTAGCAAATTCATGGAGTACCGGGCTCAATTCCACATTTCCTCTCCTGAGCAGAAGTAGAATACTCCCTTAAAACCGCGGGACGACAACGAATAGCCTTCCTCCTCTTGGCTTTCTTTCAATTTTTGCAATATTTAAAAGTATGTTGACACAAATGATGACATCATCCATGTTGCACCATGGGATGTTGTCATCCACCAAGTTGCCCCAAAGTCAATAGTTGACTTTTAAATATTTTGTAAATATTTTATAATTAGTTGTTGGTTTCTTTTTGCCTTCTCTCTCCCTCTCCTTCTATATATACTTGAATACTTATTGTATTCAGGTGGTGGACACTTTTTAGATGAAAAATAGAAGTGAGAAGAAAAGACTTTGTACTTTTTGTAACAGAACAAAACATTAATATAAAAATTAAGACTTTGTGCTCAACACATGTGTTATGTGCATATGATATTTCTTACATTAGATCTGTGTGTTTATTGTGTTATATTTATCTCTACTTTTTTGTCATTTGTTCATCAGTATTGCTTTGTTTGTTTATGCAAGTAGGTTTGGCTCTGTTTACTACCAACCCAAAACATAAACCCTCTGACCTTTCTGCTTTGGAATTCATTTCTTTTCTCCCTTCAGCTCTATTCTATCTCCTCTCTTCCCTTTGTCCCTTTCTACTCATAGTTAGAAATGTCCCAACTGGGATGAGATCCCAAACCCCTGAAGGTAGAATACTGTAGGACTTGCATAAATTCCTATTGATAGAATAGCAATAAACGAGTTTCACTTTGTTTTCTCAAGGAGGGGCTATGCCCTACACACTGTTGGCTCGTCTATCCATAGATCTACCCAACTGACATATTTTCAGACCAACAAGATCTAACTTAAGGAAGATCTGATGCAAATAACACATATAATGAGCACAAAGTCTGAACATATATATTAATATATTTTATGTTACAAGAAGGCACAAAGTCTTTCTCTCTTCACCTCTTTTTTCATACAAAAAATGTCCACCCCTTAAATACAACAAGTATTCAAGTATTTATAGAAGGAGAATGAGAAAGAAGACAAAAAGAAACTAACCACTATTTACAAAATATCTAAAAAGTCAAAAGTTGACTTTGGGCAAGTTTTTGGATGGCAACATCACATGATGCAACATGGATGATGTCATCGTGAATGCCAACATACCTTTTAAATATTTTTATAAAAATGATCAAAGTTTACACAAGAGGAGACACTACTCATCATCTCTCTTTGTAAATGAAGTGTCTTGCTTCGGATCGGGAGAGGTGGTGTGACACTGAGCTCGGTATTCCATAAACTTACTGATCATTGTCTGAAGTTGATTATGATCTGGACCCTTGAAATAGTCACCAATAACTTTGCAAGTTTATTTTTTAGTCTTGAGCTTGTCAGGTAGTCCGATGTACTCTTTGCATGCCTCAATCAGGAATCCAATGAAATCGCGGCAAGCCATAAGGTTATTGATTGATTCTCGGTCAAAAGTGACCTCTGGCGCTAAACCTTGGGTTGCGATAGCCTTGAAGAGCTAGATTGTATCATCTACCTCCCTCAAGGAGAATAATTCACTGAGCATCCCTGGAGACATCTTTGTAACCGTCTACTCCATGTTGTACTTTGCATCCAGGGCTTCGTCTTTGATTTTATCTATCCTCTCCAAGATATATTCCATTTGATCAACCCGGTAATCCAATACAATGAGAGATTTTTTATGTGCCCGCGGGTGATCAATGACACCAATCTTTAATATGTTGTCAAATGAGTAGTCGACCATTGCTTGGAATGTTTCATGTTGTAATATGGCATTGTCTAACTCCTCAGAGAGGGATCTTGCTACTGCTTGTAGCTCCTTATTTTCTTGATCTATATCCTGGTAGATTCTTGTGAATTTCTTGATTATTTCCTCACTATCTCTGAGGATTCACTCTATCCAGGAGGACACTGTTGTGCCTTGTTCGCCACTCTTGGCGTATTCATTTATCTTATCCTGATTGAGAACTTCAGTAGGCTCGGCGGCAGTCATAGGAGGAGCATTGCCCATTCTATGCAAAGCTTGGAGGAGATGTTTGTTTTTCTCCTTGAGTATTCTCTTCTGCTCTTTTTCTTCTTATAGCTTCTTACAGAGAGAATCTATGGCAGATAAGGCCTCTCCTTACAGCTCTCAGATGAGGTTCCCATCGTGACTTGGGTCACTATGAAGTCTGTAGGAGACAGATCTTTCTTTTCTTTGGTGGGATCCGGATATGCAATCTCCATGACTCTCTGTCCTGAAACACTTTTAGAGAAACGAGTTATAACTTTCTACTTCTTAGGTCCCTTCTTTGGAATGACAGAGAAGTTCATGGGTGCTATGGGAACCTTTCTCTTGAGTTGACCCAGATGGTTAGAGATCCAACTTGGACTTATGGGATAGGGAGTAGAGGAAATAGAAGAAGAAACGAGGGTGAAAGGGGAAGCAACTGAAGAGGCCGCAGGGAAGAATGTTGAGACACTTAGTGGTGGCTTCGACAAGGAGTCTAATGCGCTACTGCTCGTAGGGCCTAGAGTTATTACAGGAGAAGAAAAGGTCATAGAGGCAAAAGGGATCTATAATGGGATGGAGGGAACACTAGGTGATAGATACACAAGAGAGGAGAAGATGGAAGAGGTGGGAGATGGAAGGGAGGAAGGAAGAGAAGAAGAAACATCCATAGAAAAAGATGCTTCAACAACAGGGGGAGGAGAAGGAGCGGAAGAAGGAATGGTGGGTACCTCAGTAGTTGTAGTTGTGACCACATCCTGAGTGGATGTGTCCGTCGAAACTTTGGTGGTCTCTTCTTCTTTACCTGGAGACACTAGGTCGACCACTTGCTTCTCAGAAGTAGTAGGAGGGATTTCAGGAGTTTCTTCCTGTTTGATTGGTTCTCCCTTATTATCCTTTCCTTTCGGCACCTGGGCCATTCTTGGAGGCGATCTACCTGAAGGAGAAGTAGTAAAATCTACCCTAAGGTAGGTGAGACCATTCTGTTTGCACCAATGTTTGGTGTGATGTAACGTGGGCTTGACCCTTTCCTGAATGGTCTTCGGTGCCTTGGCTTTGTCAATCTCTACAAATGGCCATTCATCCCCATCCGTGTCAAGGTAAACTTGATCAATCTCTTGATCAGGCTCTTGGAATCCTTTTGGAACAATGGCTATGCCATAATGAATGATTTCCTTCAGAGCCAGCCAGGAGTGATCCTTTCGCATGATATCTATTTCATGTATCAGGTTGATATAGATGTCCTCGATGTCAGGAACATGGATAGGATCAATTTTTTCCTTTGGGAGGCAAACCTGGCAATCGAAGGTAGGCCTAACTGGGAAGTTGTGCTTTAGATTGAGCAATTCAAGCTCGGCATACATTTCCCGTGGTTTGGCCAGTGTGGTGTAGGTGTATTAGCCCACTGTAAGGGGGAATGGAGTTCCTCCCTTCTTTCTCTTCATGCATTTCTCATGGTATGTGATCAGTTGTCTTGACAACTTCAAGAGAATCAGTTTGGGCCCTGCATACCTTGGTAGCTTTGTCGGTTCACCTTCAAAATTCACCGCCTTAAGATATGTGAATGTGGGAAACTGTGTGAATAATGCCCCCCACTTCTTTGTGATAGTGATCACGCTCAGGCTAGTATGACCATGTCTCATATTCAGCCTAAACAGGAAGATCACCTCATAGAATAAGGCATCATTAATTTTTGAGAACTAGGGGATGTTGTTCTCGAGCATGAGCTCTGGGTAGTATTCATATATTTTGACCTGGGTCCATACCCCATTCCGAGCTAGGCCTGTAAAATCTCTTGCTGATGTTGCATTGTATACAACATAGGAATTCATATAGAAATTCCCAGTTGTGAGGATCTATTGAAGCTGCTGGGAGATGGTGTCGCTAATGATTTCACCCTAGCCAAAACACTGATCAGGCACATTCTTACTCATGGTCTCTAAGTACCTTAGCATCCATTTATGTAAATAATGGGCATCAGGAAGCCCAAACACTCTTCTCAGGAAGGTGATTGTATCACTCAATTCCTCATTGAAGTCACTGTGGTGGATGGCCTGTGGCCATCTGCTCATCGGCCTTTTGTTCTTAAGATAGATCTCATTCATCATTTACATGCATTTTTCCTCATGTCATCCCATGCCTTCTTGTAGTCTTCTAGGCTTATGACAACATATTTCCTGTGATGACGAATGCTCAGGGTTATTTCAAAATGATGAGCTATGATGTTGATGATCATCTTTCCCTCCTTATCTTCGACACATCTTGTGTCCTTATTATAGCATCGAGCCACCAACATGATGAACTCGTTATTTACAACACTTACTGGTAGCCCAACTGCAAAGTGCAATCCACTGCCTAACATTTTTTTCATCTAGGGGCCACTAGTTGCCTGGTTGGTTATCACCCAAAATTCTTCCATATCAATGTGCCCAAGCTCAGAGTCTCTGATATCGAGATCAATCTCTACATATGAGTCAGGCATCCTGACTTTCTGATATTTTTACTTCATCTCTTGTTCTGTCAACTTTGCTTTTCCTTTAGACTTTGTTGGATTTTTGCTTGATGAAGACATGTGTGAGCTCGAGGATGGTTGTTGTTGTTCTACAAGGAGAATCAAGGAGGTCCAACACAAAAGATCCATGTTAATCATCATGTTATCAATAATAAAAGCTTGCAGAAAGAAGAATGAGAAATTATAAGGCTTAGGGCACAAGGCGCAAGTTCACAACATGCTGTAGAGGGTTAAAAAGGCTGGGCACACTTTTGGAGATGTTGACATGGAAAAAGGTGTGCCTATGTTAAAAGGCAAAAATCTGTGCCAAAGGGTTATAAAGGGTGCACTTTTAAGGAGTGTTTCACAAAAGGTCTTAGCGCCATGGAGAAAGGCGTGGGACGCGGTTTTACACCACACAACATGCCATGTTGATGTTAAGGGATGTGCACTTGCACCTTAGGAAATTTGCTTGAGCTGGGCACAGAAAAGGATGGTGTTGTATGGCTTTTAAGTGCACCCAAGGCATAATTTTGGAAGATGCTGCAAAGGAAATCAATGTGCCAAAGGGGAAAGTTCTTGGCGTGGTATTTAAGCAAACAATATCCTATGTTGATGTTGGTCAGGATGCGCCTACGCCCTTACAAAAGTTGCTAAGTGTATTATACTGGGCATAGGTTAGAGATATATTGTAAGTAGGGACAGTGCACTAAGGCATGACTGTGGGGGTTGCAACATGTAAAACCAGTGTGCTGATGTTTTAGTGATTTCTTTGCAATTTACTATATTTCTTCTCTTTTTTTTGGTTTTTTCAAATGGTAAAGAGAGGTTTGTAACAAGGTAATAAGTCGGGAACGTGATTTTCAGTTTTTTCAGAGGCAGGGGCCTTCCCTATTTGTAGATCTGGAAGGAGAGGAAAATGGGCTTCCAGATGGTTTATGGATTGTTAGGTTTTTCATTTTTAGATTTAACCTTTTTAGATTTATAACAACCCTAAAACCTAACAATAACCAAGAAACAAAAGCCATAACAACAACAAGGACGATAAAAGCCACTTACCCGGTTTTATAAAGGACGAAGGATGACGTTGGGGTCCACAAGCTCAAAAAACAGCACGTGGAGGTGACAAGGATAGTTGACAGGTATAGAGAAATACTTTTCACAATTTTCAATTCGTGAAAATGACAGGTGTTGAGCGCCTATTTATAGAAAACCTGGCATTAATTATTTCACCAACCTTTCTTTGGCGCACTTTTTAAAGTGTCGACACGGGTTTAAATGCACCTTGATGTAAGTTGGTTAGTGTCAACATAAATTTTTTAGTGCCTTAAGCGCACATTCTATGATGTCAACACAAAATTTCCCGTGCCTAAGGTGCACATTTTTCTATGTTGACATGATGCTTTCAGCACCTTAGCGCACATTCTAGGTGCATGTTTAATGATGTTGGCATGTCATTTCCTACGCCAAATGGGCACAACTTCATTGATGTTGACATATTATTTTGGGCGCCAAAGGATCTTCTAAGGGGCGCACATCTCATGGTGTCAACACAACATTTCTTGCGCCCAGTTCAAAAAGGTGTAATTTTTGGAATGTTAACACCCCAAAAACTGTGCCGACCCTAAAAAAGCTAAAAATGGCTAAGTTCTAAAAACTTATATTTTTGAAAGGGAGTTTTAGGCCATTTTGAACGTTGTCAAACTTCTTCAGGGGACCAAAATAAAATTTTGGTATGGTTATCTGCAAAATTTCCCTTGTCAATTTTATAGGATAACAGTTGGCTCTTTCTGGGGACTATTTTAAAGTGAAACTTAAGGGTAGAGAATCCCATATTTTCATGTGCCTATCCATTGGGTTACAGATAGTCAAAAACAAGGGTGACCAAAAAGGGAAGAAAGGGAACACACAACAAAAGTAAACACACGACGAAAGATAAACACAAAGAAAAATGTACAAAGAAGAGAGCAAGCTCTACTTTATGAAGATCTTCAGGTGCTACCCGCTATAGGGAAGCGGGAGCTCGGTTCCATCTAGATATGAGAGATAGAAACTATTCTCTCCATTGAGCTGCTTGATCTTGTATGGCCCTCTCCAAAGAGAGTCAAACTTCCCATGCATACCTTTCGGTTCTCTCTGTTTGTCCCACAGAAGGACAAGATCTCCCACTTGGAAATCTCTTTGCTTAGCTTTCTTGTGAAACAACCTCTTCACTTGATTCTGATGTTCAGTGATCTTATCGACCACTTTTACTTGCTTTTCTTCAAGTTCCATCAGGTACATAATCCTCTTTTCGAGAGAATTCTGAAAAGTTTCATCTTCAATTGCTCGAGCCAAGCGTAGAGCAGGAAGTTCTACGGAGATAGGGATTTCAGCATCGATTCCATATAAAACTTGAAAAAGTGACATGCTCAAGAGATCTCTTTGGGGTGATACGATCCGCCCACAACACATCATATAATGATTTGTGCCAGGACCACTAGTTTTCATCAACTAGCTTCCGTATGATAGTTACCAGGTTCTTGTTGCTAGATTCTACCTGACCATTTCCTTGAGGGCAATAATCAGAGGCATGAGCCAAGGTTATCCCATATCCATAGCAAAAACCAATAACTTCCCATGAAGAGAAGTTGGAAGCGTTATCAGCAATGATTTTATGTGGGATGCCAAATCTCACGATAATATTTTTCTTGATGAAGTTACAAACAACTTCAGAAGTGGCATGTTTGACAGGTATAGCCTCCACCCATTTTGTGAAGTAATCCATTATTGTTAGGATGTAACTATGTCCAACACTCGATTGAGGATTAAGTGCTCCAATGAAATCAATTCCCAATTGTCTGAATGGTTCTTTGATGATGACGGTCCTGACAAAAAATGCAGCCAGCTTTGGTTTGCCAACGAATTGTTGGCAAAGTTCACATTTTACTACCCAGGTGGCTGCATCCTAAAATAGTGTCGGCCAATAGTACCTGGCTCGAATGATTTTATGTGTCATCATGGATGAGGAGAAGTGACCACCACAGGTGGACTCATGAAAACTCTCCAATAATTTTATCTACTGTGGCTTGTCAACACATCATAGAAAAATGCCATTGTCAATTCCGTGTTTGTACAATCCATCATCCCATATGACATATCTTGCGGCTCTGAGCTTTACCGCTCACTTTTCCTTAGTGGTTAGATGAGTTGGGAACTCTCCATAGGTGAGAAAGAATGTGATGTCAGAATACCATTCATCATTGGTTGCGATAAACAAAACCATGGGTAAGGAACCCACTTTCTCCAGTTCACTTTGTTCTTCATCAACGTGAGTAGATTTCTCTTCAGGTACCTCTGAGTCTTTATTTTTAGCCATTAGCTAACATAGGCCCTTACCCCTTACCAACTTGGTTGGTCTGATGTCTAGATCGTATTCTTGGACCTTTGCGATCCAATTCCCTCGTAAGCTCCCTAACTCCTGTTGAGTTAGGATAGACTTAACAGCCGTGTCTGGAACCAACACTATTGTATGAGAATTCAAAATATAGTAGCATAAATTTTTGACTTCTTTTACCACGGCGAAGGTGTGCTTTTCCAATTGTGACATCTTTAGTTCATGAGGCTTAAGAGGAGAGCTCATGAAAGCAATCAGGGATTCAATATCCTCAGAGTTCTTTTGCATCAAGATAGCTGATACCAGTATGCGCAGATGCATAACTGTACATGATGAAGTCTTTGCTGAAGTCAGGACATACCAGAATAGGGGTGTGAGTGACGGAAGTATTTATGTCTTCGAATGATGCCTTACCTTCCTCACTCCATTGGAATGTTTGGGATCCTTTCATCATATTAGATATATGATGAGTCTTCTCAGCAAAATCAGGAACGAAGCGCCTGAGAAAATTTACCTTTCCGAAGAAAGAGTGAACACCAGTCTTGCTTGTAGGAAAAGTGAGGCTCTGAATAGCCTTGACTCTTTCAACATCTATCTTAGTTCCCTCTCTACTGACGACATGTCCTAGCAGCTTTCCTTCAGTGACCCCAAAAACTGACTTCTTGGGATTTAGTGAAATCCCGTGCTCTCGACATCTGATCAAGACTTGTTCTAAATGATCACAGTGATCACTTCGTTTCTTGGAGAACACGGTCAGGTCATCTAGGTAAACTACGATGACCTTTCCCATCATACCTTTGAATGCAAAGTCCATTGCTCGTTGGAAGGTGGCACCAGCGTTGATTAAACCGAACGACATTCTGCTATAGGTGAAGGTACCCCAAGGGGTGGTGAATGCTATTTTGAACTGATCTTTAGGCGTGACTTGAATTTGATTGTAACCCGAAAAAAACCATCAGCATAGACAACATTTCTGAACTGGTTACTTCCTGTAGCACTTGATCCATTATCGGCAGTGGATAGTTATCCTTTAAGGATGACTGGTTCAAGTTGTGAAAGTCTACGCATATGCGTATCTCGCCATTCTTCTTCCGCATAGGTACAATATTTGCAACCCAGGTACTGTGATGAATTGGAAAAATAATTCTTGCATCCAACATCTTCTGAATTTCAGCCTGGATGGTACCTGAGATTTTGGGGTTGTAGTGCCTTTGCTTTTGATGAAAAAGGCTTGACATCATCCTTGAGCAGGATGTCGTGCCGAATGTCCTTTGGCTTGAAAGACTTGAGATCAGCATAAGACCATGCTAATACATCCATGTAATTTTTTAGCAACTTGACAAATTTTCACTTTTCTTCAGGCGTACAACACTTCCTGATGTTCACGGAATGAGGATGTTCCACAGTACCCAGATTGACAGATTCAGTTTCTGGAGAAGAGGAAGGATCATCCTGTCACTTTTTCTTTACAAAATGGTCATGATTATCAAATAGTCATTCTAAGGAAACTAAACCTTTTGGAATCTTATTTCCTTTGAGCTGTATCACTGTTTCTTTTTTAGATTCATGTGCTTGACTGGTGAGAGACTCACGACATGCAGAAGTTGATCCATCGAAATGAAGCTCTTTGAAATTGTCAGCTTTCTCCAGAAAAGTGATAAGTTGGTTGTCATCATTGAACACCTGCCAGTGCTGTGAATTATCTGGCACACTCGGGTGAAAAACCACCTCAATGGTATATGTATCCATTTTTAACCCTGGGTGAGGGAGCATGAGAGATGCTGAGACGGCCAATGAATCAGCCATGTCATTTTGAGTCTCACGGGACTGCTTTGATTGAGAAAGCATCAAACTCTTCGATGTTATCCCATACTGCATTGCGGTAGTGTCTGAGCCGGTCATTTTTTACTTGATATATCCCTTTTACCTGATTGACAATTAGCTCAGCATCACCTTGTACTTTTAGATTCTTGATTCCCTTCTCTTTTTCAGCTTGCATGCCAAGTAACAAGGATTCATACTCGGCGGTATTATTCGTATTGAAGAACTGCAACTTGAAAGAAAAAGGGAAAATCTCCTCCTCAGGAGATATTAGAACAGCCCCAACACCGCATCCACTTGTTGCACAACTACCATCAAACTGCAATGTCCACACTTTGTTGAGATCCTCTTCTTGGATGAGAACATCCATTTTATCTGAGTCGGTGGACAAGAAGTAGTTTCCCATCCCTGACGATTCGAAGAGAATCTGAGCCTTGGGGTCATCAGAGTTGGTGACTAGATATTTATTTTGTGATTCTGGTTCCAATGTCTGCATCACTCCTTTGACAGGAATCCTGGCTTTGGACCAGTCCATATGAATTTCCCCACCAACTTCTTTACAGAAGCTCCTCCCTAGTAATATCCCGTAGGCTGCTGGAATATCAGCTACGAGGATAGTCATTTTTACCCTTTTTTCAGGAAATGCCGTGAATGCAAATTATGCATCCTTGATCTGACCAATCAATGGTACTTGCTTGGTTTCCATGGAGTAGCATCTGCCAAAAGGTTTAGTAAGTGTGAGGCCCAAAGCATGGGAAACCTTTGCTGGCATAACATTATCAGAAGCTCCAGAATCAATTATACAGTTACTTAGTTTATGACCATTGATCAGGAGAGATAGGTAAAAAGGTTCAATTTTCCCTGATGCAGAGGTCGAGGCAATGTTTACGTGAGATGTAGGAGGGGTGGGAAGAATTCCTTTTGGTGAAATGGGAGGAAGGATGGCAGCCTAGCTCTGGATATACTTAGTTAATCTTACAAGCTGCTCTAGGTTGGACTGAAGGTATTCAACCTCAGACATCTGGATCTTGGTCTTTTTGGCATGATCAATTATATCGAATGTGACCAAGGGTTGCGCTAACGAAGGAATGAGTCCTTCATTTCATGTTTGTGGAGGAGGATTACTGGTCTTTATGGAATTGGAGGAAGGCTGATTTGGAGGAGAAATGGGAGGAAAATATTTCTTTACAACAGGTTTAACAGGAGGTTGAGTAGGAAGGGGATTACCTCTTTTAGCAATCATTGGTGGAGGAGCTACCACAGCCTTTTCCCTTTGTTTTTTAGTAGCAACCTTTTCTTCTTTTCCTTGCGAGCGAGTGAAAACTGTGTATGATTGTCTGCTCGCATACCCTTGGGTACCCTCTTCTTCATCAGATTCCTCGTCTTCAAATTCCATGTACCCGATAGTAGAGTTTCCAGTCGGTTCACTGACATCTTGATCATCTTCGTCTTGCGACAAAGGTTCTTCATAATTTGTATCATCTTCTTCGATTTCAACCAAAGCATTAACCAGGGAGCTTCAATTGCTAACCTTGGAGAAGCAGCAGGCAAATGCGGCCTTTGGGGGGCATTGTTGGGAGTGAAGTTCCTCCGTGGGATATCCAGGTAAGGAGTAGTAGATGATGTTTGAGCCAATTGCTTCTTTAATGAGAGAAAATCATTTGCCATCTTCTGGAATGCTGGATCTGATGAGGTAGCTTGAGAAGAAGTTGAAGCCTTTAGATTTTGATGGCTCTCATCTTAACTCACCAGATATAAGAAGGTTATCTTCTATCCGAATGGCCGCAGCTTGAGTAAGAACCAAGGTGGGTATTTGTTCTTGTAAAAGTAAGAAACTTACTCTCAAACTCATTGCATTCACAAAGAAACACTTTTGATTCTCTAATGTTGGCAACATGGCAGGCGGCACACGGTTGATTAGTGAATTGAAATGGGTGATAAAATCATGCATGGTTTCATTGGCCTCCTTCTTCATGTGAGTGATTCATGACAATAACATGAATGCATCTTCTGAAGGCTTGTACCTGTCTTCAAATGCAGTCTGTAATGTGGCCCAACTGGTGATGGATCTGGCTGGTAAATGCTGGAACCATTCTGATGCAGGCCCTTGCAAGGTCTCAAGAAAGAGACATACTGATACGTATTCATGAGTCACGTCCAGAATACTGCATGACATAATAAACACAGCTATATGTGCGTCTGTGCTTTGATTTCCACTCCCATCAAACTTCAGGAAATTCTTGCGATTTCCATGAGGGAGGGGGTTGACTGGATGCGGTAGTGCTAGAGGACCCATGTGTTTCCCCATGGTACAGGTAGATTTATCACCATTTGAAAAGTGGGAAAGAGAACACGAGCAGGGAGTGTGGTTCCACTTAGCAAAAGAGCACTGCAAATTGATGTCGAGGCACCTTGTGAAATCCAGCTCTTTCGTGGAGGTGAGGCACTTCTGCTTGATCGATCCATTGAAACTTAGTGATGCGAATCATGTTGGAGTGATACTGAAATTGTGCCTTTGAAGTAGATCAAATATTGGATCAACTTCTCCATGAGCTCTTCTGCCATGAGTAAATTGTTCACCCGCCAGCATAGCCATTCAAATCTGCAACAATTAAGAGCAGATTTACAACAATCTTTTTGTTTGTACTTGCTGATTTTCTGATTTTTCTGGCAAAAATCAGCAGCATGTACTTTTTAATATTTAAATTTTATCCTCTTTAATAACAACCGATTGCGTTTTCTGACAAAGATTAACAAGGATAAAAAGTGGGTTAATTTAGAAAGCTGATTTTTGGATCTTTGACTGAATTTGCAAGGTTTTGAAAATATCATGAAATATCAGAATCTTAGATCTATGGAAATATACAAGTTTTTGTAAAAACTCAGCGAACTAAAAGCTCCTATCTAGCCCAAGATCTATGGATTTGTATAAGGAAATTTTCAGTTTTGATCACTTCTGCAAAAATTTTAATTTTTAACAAAGAGTTAAAATTTGTAATCTGGTAGTGATTTTTACAGTTTTTTAATTATTTCCTTAGTTTGATCCCCAACAGAGTCACCAAAAACTGTTGGTTTGAAAATCTGTCAGTTAGACAGGTCGTGGGGAAACAGGCCAACAGTGTGCAGGGCATAGCCCCTCTTTGAGACAGCAAAGCGAAACTGGTTTATTGTTATTCTATCAAGCAGGAATCTGTGCAAATCTACACTATTCTAACTTCAGGGGGTTTGGGATCTCATCCCAGTAGAGGTAGTTCCAACTGCGAATAGAAATGTAAGAGGGAAGGAACAGAGGAAGGTAGATCTGAAGGGAGAAAAGAAATGAATTCCAAGACAGAAAGGTCAGAGGGTTTATGCTTTGGGCTGGTAGTAAACAGAGCCAAACTTACTTGCATAAACAAATAAAGCAATACTGATGAACATATGATGAATAATAAGAATGAATCCAACAGAATAGAAACATAGATCTAACTTAAGAAAGATCTGATGCAAATAACACATATATTGAGCACAAAGTCTGAACATATATATTAATATCTCTTCTGTTACAAGAAGGCACAAAGTCTTTCTCTCTTCACTTCTTTTTTCATACAAAAAATGTCCACCTGGAATACAACAAGTATTCCAGTATTTATAGAAGGAGAAGGAGAAAGAAGACAAAAAGAAACCAACCACTTACAAAAAATATCTACAAAATATCTAAAAAGTCAAAAGTTGACTTTGGGCAAGTTTTTGGATGGCAACATCCCATGATGCAACATGGATGATGTCATCATAAATGCCAACATACTTTTTAAATATTTTTACAAAAATGATCAAAGCGTACACAAGAGGAGAAACTACTCCTCATCATCTCTTGGCTTAAACAGAATGTCTTGCTTCTGATCGGAGAGGTGATGTGACACTGAGCTCGGTATTCCATAAACTTGCTGATCATTGTCTGAAGTTGATTATGATCTGGACCCTTGAAATGGTCGCCAATAACTTCGCAAGTTTCTTTTTCAGTCTTGAGCTTGTCAGGTAGCCTGATGTACTCTTTGCATGCCTCAATCAAGAATCCAATGAAATCGTGGCAAGCCAGAAGGTTATTGATTGATTCTCGGTCAAAAGTGACCTCTGGCGCCAAACCTTGGGTTGTGATAGCCTTGAAGAGCTGGATTGTATCATCTGCCTCCCTCAAGGTGAATGATTCACTGAGCATCCCTGGAGACATCTTTGTAACCATCTGCTCCATGTTGTATTTTGCATCCAGGGCTTCGTCCTTGATTTTATCTATCCTCTCCAGGATATATTCCATTTGATCAACCCGGTAATCCAATGCAACGAGAGCTTTGTTATGTGCCCGCGGGTGATCAATGACACCGACCTTTAATAGGTCGTCAGCTGAGTAGTCGACCATTGCTTGGAATGTTTCATGTTGCAATCTGGCATTGTCCAACTCCTCAGAGAGGGATCCTGCTACTGCTTGTAGCTCCTTATTTGCCTGATCTATATCCTGGTAGAGTCCTGTGAATTTCTTGATTATTTCCTCACTATCTCTGAGGATTCACTCTATCCAGGAGGACACTACCATGCCTTGTTCACCAATCTTGGTGTATTCATTTATCTTATCCTGACTGAGAACTTCAGTAGGCTCGGCGGCAGTCATAGGAGGAGCGTTGCCCATTCTTTACAAATGCTTGGAGGAGATGTTTGTTTTTCTCCTTGAGTATTCTCTTCTCCTCCTTTTGCTTCTTGAAGCTTCTTACAGAGGCATCTACTGTAGACAAGGCCTCTCCTTGTAGGCTCTCAGATGAGGTTCCCATCATGACTTGGGTCACTGTAAAGTTTGTAGGAGACAGATATTTCTTTTCTTTGGTGGGATCTGGATATGCAATCTCCATGACTCTCTCTCCTGAAATGCTCTTAGAGAAGTGAGTTATAGCTTTCTGCTTCTTGGGTCCCTTCTTTGGAATGACAGAGAAGTCCATGGGTGCTATGGGAACCTTTCTCTTGAGTTGACCCAGATGGTCAGAAATCCAGCTTGGACTTATGGGAGAGGGAGTAGAGGGAATGGAAGAAGAAACAGGAGTGAAAGGGGAAGCAACTGAAGAGGCCGCAGGGAAGAACGTTGAGACACTTGGTGGTGGCATCGACAAGGAGTCCAACGCATTGCTGCTTGTGGGGCCTGGAGTTACTATAGGGAAGAAAAGGACATGGAGGTGGAAGGGATCTATAATGGGATGGAGGGAACACTAGGCGATAGATCCTGCAAGAGAGGAGAAGATGGAAGAGGTGGGAGATGGAAGGGAGGAAGGAAGAGAAGAAGAAACATCCATTAGGAATAGATGCTTCAACGAAAGGGGGAGGAGAAGGAGCGGAAGAAGGAATGGTGGGTACCTCAGTAGTTGTAGCTGTGACCACATCCTGAGTGGATGTGTCTGTAGAAACTTTGGTGGTCTCTTCTTCTTTACCTGGAGACACCAGGTCAACCACTTACTTCTCAAAAGTAGTAGGAGGGCTTTCAGGAGTTTCTTCCTATTTTCTTGGTTCTCCCTCCTTATCTTTTCCTTTTCCTTTCGGTCACCTAGGCCATTCTTGGAGGTGCTCTACCTGAAGGAGAAGTAGTGAAATCTACCCGAGGTAGGTGAGACCATTCTATTTGCACCAATGTTCGGTGCGCTGCAACGTGGGCTTGACCCTTTCCTGAATGGTCTTTGGTGCCTTGGCTCTGTCGATCTCTGTGAATGGCCAATCGTCCCCATCCGTGTCAAGGTAAACTTGATCAATTTCTTGATCAGGTTCTTGGAATCCTTTTGGAATGATGGCTATGCCATAGTGAATGATTTCCTCCAGAGCCAGCCAGGAGTGATCCTTTTGCCTGATATCTATTTCATGTGTTCAGGTCGATGTAGATGTCCTCGATCTCAGGAACATGGATAGGATCAATTTTTTCCTTTGGGAGGCAACTCCATTGGCAATTGAAGGTAGGCCTAGCTAGGAAGTTGTGCTTTAGATTCAGCAATTCAAGCTTGGCATACATTTCTTGTGCTTTGGCCAGTGTGGTGCAGGTGTATCGGCCCACTGTAAGGGGGAATGGAGTTCCTCCCTTCTTTCTCTTCATGCATTTCTCATGGTATGTGATCAGTTGCCTTGACAACTCCAAGAGAATCAACTTGGGCCCTGCATACCTTGAGTAGCTTTGTCAGTTCACCTTTGAAATTCACCACCCTGAGATATGTGAATGTGGGAAACTGCGTGAACAATGCTCCCCACTTCTTTGTGACAGTGATCACACTCGGGCTAGTTCGACCATGTCTCATATTCGGCCTCAATAGGTAGATCACCTCATAGAAGAAGGCGTCATTGATTTTTGAGAACTGGGGGATGTTGTTCTCGAGCTTGAGCTCTGGGTAGTATTCATATATTTTGACCTGGGGCCATACCCCATTCCGAGCTAGGCCTGTGAAATCTCTCACTGATGTTGCAGCGTATACAACGTAGGAATTCATATAGAACTTCCCAATTGTGAGGACCTGTTGAAGCTACTGGGAGATGGTGTCACTGATGATTTCACCCCAGCCAAAACGCTGATCAGGCACATTCTTGCTCATGGTCTCTAAGTACCTCAGCATCCATTTATGGAAATAATGGGCATCAGGAAGCCCAAACACTCTACTCAGGAAGGTGATTGTATCACTCAGTTCCTCATTGAAGTCACTGTGGTGGATGGTCTGTGGCCATCTGCTCACTGGTATTTTTGTTCTTAAGATATAGCTTGTTCATCATTTGCATGCATTTGTCCTCATTGTTGTCCCATGCCTTCTTGCAGTCTTCTAGGCTTATGGCGACGTATTTCCTGTGATGAGGAATGCCCAGGGTTATTTCAAAATGACGAGCTGTGAGGTCAATGATCATCTTTCCCTCTTTATCTTTGACACATCTTGTGTCCTTGTTATAGCATCGAGCCACCAACATGATGAACTCATTATTCACAGCACTTACTGGCAGCCCAGCTGCAAAGTGCAATCCACTGCCCACCAGTTTGTTCATCTAGGGGCCACTAGTTACCTAGTTGGTTCTCACCCAGAAGTCTTCCATATCAATGTGCCCAAGCTCGGAGTCTCTGATATCGAGATCACTCTCTGCATATGAGTCAGGCATCCTAACTTTCTGATATTTGTACTTCATCTCTTGTTCTGTCAAACTTTGCTTTTCCTTTAGACTTTGTTGGCTTTTTGCTTGATGAAGACATGTGTGAGCTCGAGGATGGCTATTGTTGTTCTACAAGGAGAATCAAGGAGGTCCAACACATAGAAGAGCCATGTCAACCATCATGTTATCCATAATAAAATCTTGCAGAAAGAAGAATGAGAAATTATAAGGCTTAGGGCGCAAGGCGCAAGTTCACAGCATGCTGCAGAGGCTTAAAAAGGTTGGGCACACTTTTGGGATGTCAACATGTAAAAAGGTGCGCCTGTGTTGACAGGAGAAAAGTTGCGCCAAAGGGTTATAAAGGCCGCACTTTTGAAGAGTGTTTGCACAAAAGGTTTTAGCGCCAAGGAGAAAGGCGTGGGGCATGGTTTTACAACACACAACATGCCATGTTGATGTCAAGGATCATGTGCCTGCACCTTAGGAAATTTGCTTTAGCTGGTGCATTGAAAAGGATGGTGTTGCATGGCTTTTAAGTGCGCCCAAGGTTCAATTTTGGAATATGTTGCAAAGGAAATCAATGCGCCAAAGGGGAACTGCTTGGCGATAGATTTAGAGCACACAACATCCTAATGTTGATGTTGTGCAGGATGCACCTGTGCCCTTACAAAATTGCTAAGTGTTATTATACTGGGCATAGGTTAGAGATATGTTACAAGCGGGGATAGTGCACCAAGGCGTGACTGTGGGGGTGCAACATGTAAAAACAGTGTGCCAAAGTTTTAGTGATTTCTTTGCAATTTCTAGATTTCTTCTCTCTCTTTTTTGGTTTTTTCAAATGGTAAAGAGAGGTTTGTAACAAGATAATAAGTAGGGAACGTGGTTTTAGGTTTTTTTCAGAGGCAGGGGCCTTCCCTATTTGTAGATCTGGAAGGAGAGGAAAAATGGGCTTCCAGATGGTTTATGGATTGTTAGGTTTTTCATTTTTAGATTTAACCTTTTTAGATTTATAACAACCCTAAAACCTAACAATAACCAAGAAACAAAAGCCATAACAACAACAAGGACGATAGAAGCCACTTACCCGGTTTTATAAAGGACGAAGGACGACGTTGGGGTCCACAAACTTCAAAAAACGGCACGCGGGGGTGACAAGGATAGTTGACAGTGCAGAGAGAAATACTTTTCACAATTTTCAATTCGTGAAAATGACAGGTGTTGAGTGCCTATTTATAGAAAATTTGGCATTAATTATTTCACCAACTTTCTTTGGCGCACTTCTAGAGTGTCGACATGGGTTTAAATGTGCCTTGGCGCAAGTTGGTTAGTGTCGACATAAAGTTTTTAGCGCCTTAAGCGCACATTCTATGATGTCAACACAAAATTTCCCGTGCCTTAGGCGCACATTTTTCTATGTTGACATGATGCTTTCAGTGCCTTAGCGCACACTTTTTAGGTTGCATGTTTAATGATGTTGACATGTCATTTCCTGTGCCAAAGGGGCGCAACTTCATCGATGTTGACATGTTATTTTGGGCGCCAAAGGATTTTCTAAGGGATGCACATCTCATGGTGTCGACACAACATTTCTTGCGCCCAGTTCAAAAGGCACAATTTTTGGAAAAACCCCAAAAATGCTGCTAAGTTAAGTTTAAAAACTTGATTTCCGAAAGGGAGTTTTAGGCCATTTTGAACGTTGTCAGACTTCTTCAGGGGACCAAAACAAAATTTTGGTATGGTTATCTGCAAAATTTCCCTTGTATTGTAATGATAGTTTATGTCTTTTCCCCACTGTAATGATGTACTGTGCAAGTGATTGAAGTAATGGAAATTATTTTTTGTGATCAATTGTATGTTCTTACATGATTTTTCTACTTCTATTTTCCTCTCTCATGTTTGCAGGTGAACTGTGCAACCAGGGTTTCTTTTGCAAGTTTTGGAGGTCATTGTGCTTATCAAGGAGTGAAGTATTGAATTTAAATTGGGTTTGTAATGCATGTTCATTCTTTCTCATGATCATCTCTCTTCATCAGCAAGCCGGAATTTTTTCTATAAAAACCCTTTCTTGGTGCATGAACACTTCTACTATATGTTTTATTTCTTGCAATTATCTCTTCCCTAACCCCATAAGAATGTTAGTATAGGTCTATCTAGTTTTTTTATTTCCTTAGAAGTAGTTTTTTTGTTTAATTTAGGAAGAGGAAGCTGGCCTTCTTCGGAGGTTCACCTCAAGCCCAAGTCCCACATCTTGAGAGGTGATCCCATGTTACCCAATCACACCAGAATGTCCTGTTCACATTCAGGACATTTGGGGGGTGCAGTGATTTAGCGATAACACTTTTTAGCATGCCTAGTGGGATAGTAGGTGAAAGTTATACATTTCACAGGTATCCCATTACACACAAGCGTCATATCTTTCACATGTGTATGTATTTTTGTTCATGTTATTTTCATTAAGTTGTTGTGCTCTTAGTGAAATTTCATCCTTAGGAGGTATTCCCAAGTACAACATGTACAATCATGAATACTAACCCAAACTTTTTACCTCTTCAAGAATTAACTATATTAGATTTCCTTAATCCTTTATAGCTTCATATCATGCTTCTCTTGCTAATAATTTCATTGTATTCTCTCAACAACATGTACAATAATGTCAACCCACAAAAATATAGAGTTTTTCCTATCAACAAGAAACTTTCTGCATGTATCCTATAGTCTCATCCCATGAAGATCAACCATTTCATTATAATACTACTACCATCCTTAAATATCACCAACTTAGCATTGTCAAAGCATTCATATCTATGAAGGAACACAAACATAACTTATACTTCATTCAACATTCATGTTTACAATAATTGCAAATCTTGATTCAAATAATGATCTACATTACAATATTTTTCATTAATTTTCACACTTAGTTATTAACTTTTTATACCCTAACTATGTCTCCTCCTATTTGAATATATCCTTTTAGAGGAAAAAAAGGATGTATTCATAGCTAAATTTTAATCCTAATCATGGTGAAACTAGCCACAACAAAGCTAACCTCACCTAGGTAGGTGAAAACACCTTGTTTAAATCACATGAGGTCCTTTATGGATTTTAAAATCATTATATATTTTTACACTTAACATTAAACCTCTCAATTTCAAACTAGGAATTCAAATATTCAAATAGTACATTTTTTAGGGAAAACCCAAAATAAGAATTTTATGCACCATGGTAGGTCAAAATAGATTTGATATTATAGAAAACCACTAAAACTAACTTTCCAAACTTGCTTCAAACCAAATTTTTTATAGAAACTAATTTTTTTAATTTAAATTTTATAGGGAATAATGATGGGAAAGACATATAAAATGAACATACAGACTAAAAACCCTTTGTATAATCTCCATGGCCATCATATATATGTATTCCCAAGGTATTAAATCTCACAATTTCCTTACAATTCCATGTCCCACTAAAAAAAATAAGGAATAATTTCTCCTATCTCACTTACCCTAATCTACATGCAAGGTAATGGTCTTCTTCGGGTTCTTCTCAACATATTTAGTAAATAAAATATCATCACATTTATTAAAGTCGAATTAAAAAAAAATCAACCTTATCATCTTATAATTTATAGTGTCAAGATATCATTACATTATTTAACTAAAATACCCACAACCTGTAATTTTAGTCTGTAATTGTTACATGTGTCTTTTCAGAACTCTTTACTCAGTGATAAAATCTTCAAAATTATGTTTATACTTCTCTGATTCACTATATTGTTTATAGGAACTTATACATAGTGAACCCTTTGTATATATGTTTTCATAAAATTACATTTCCCACAATTTACTTATCCTTCAACGCCTTACTATGAACAAGAAAACAATTACTTGCCTTAGTTTTGCACGCATGGTAATGGTCTTTTATAGGATCTTAATATCAAATTTACCAAGGAAACTTTCCATACAACCTCATTAGTAAAATAAGACCCTGTCATCCTCTTCCAATTACTATCAATATTTCATTACTTAATTTTACTAAAACATCCACAATCTGAAGGATATAAGAATACAATCATTTCATTCTATACAATGAAACATTACTAAGCATTTCATTCATTCCCTCTTACAAATATTCATATTATACTAGTTATGTTGTTGACATTATTTTTAATATTTCTATTGATTATGCATCATGATCTCAACCATGTGCATCCTATTTACAGAAACACATTATTCTTGTTGGCAACCATATTATCCCTTCATGTGTTTTCTATGCATATTATCAATCTGATCATACATGGTTACACATATATTATTTCGATTCATGTGCTCAAACTCTTTATCAAAAACACCTCAAAAGAGGGGGCATTCTTTTGGGTATATTATAAAACTACAATAAAAACATATACTATTGTGCATATACATAGGAACGAAGAGGAAAAATCACTTATAAACAAACCTCAAGAGAAATTTAGAAAATAAAACACAATGTCCAAAACATACAACATGTTCAAGATCGTACAAACATTTATCGACCCATTTCTATAGTTCTTCCCTAGAAGCAGTTACAACTATTTTCTCAGCCATTTTTTATTTTTACCTATAGGCATATTGGGGGCATAGGTATCCTTTCTCTAACTATATTTTAACACTCCTACTCAGTTGTGTGTCACTTTGGGAGACTATGGGGGGGTAATTCATTCTATTTTGTATAGTGTGTCCTAATTTACAAAATTTGGCCTTGATATTTTTGTAGAGGTGTGTTTTGTGGGGTTATGGAAGGTAGCGAAGAATGTAATTTCTTCATATTAATTCCTTCCTCTCCCCTTACATCTAAGGGGGGAAGATATTAGAGTTATTGAATGCCTTTAGTACAATCTTCTTCCCTTGCATGGTGCTTGAGATCCTCATTCTCTTCCCTTTCTTTAACATTCATGTGTTATGTTCCATACATCTGATACTTTGGCATCTCCTTGGCATATTTGAGGAATGATCACCCCCAATCCTTAGGTAAAGTTCAACAATCCAAAAATCTAAGTAAAAACAAATAACAAGAAACTCTTCCCTCCGCAAAATAAATAGGTGTATTCCTTCCAAATTTTGCATCTTGTTATTTCACTCTTTACAATTTCAAATTGAATTTACATTACATATTTACATTTTATTTAAGTTTTAATTATTTATCATGGAAATTGACTATAACTATGTTGTAGGTTCCATCATGGATCATGCCAACACCAATGAACGAGATCTTACAAAAAAACATAAAGATAAGATAAATTGTGTTTACACACTCAAGTATCTTTTCCTTTAAGAATTTAATTTATTTCATACTTAAAGGGGGAAAATTTAGACACTAAAATTTTATAATTCTACTCTTTGACACTGGTTTTCTTGACATTGCTCTCTTTCTCAAATTAGATCACTTTATGCATTCTCATCTAGTACATCCCTAGGTGTTTTGTCTGGCTCGTTTGATCTTATACACTCATCTATCAATAATTTTTGAGAATTGAATGCATGAAACATAGTAAGAAACTCCAATTTTATTTTCCAAACCTCACATTGCATATTATCACTATTAGTTTAAAAATTTACATTACGTGCAGAAAAGTCCATATGGTCCTAAACCTAGTGTATGGTTTTTTTTACCTTGATCACTTTGGTACAAAAATTTCCATTACAACTATTCTTTGGGTCACTTCTCAAAATCAACATTTGTAACTTAAATAACCTTCAAAAGTATATATAAACAAGTGAAAATCACCTCATTTATAACCTAACACTCTTATGGAATCCCATTGCAAAATATAGCAAAAAGATACCCAAAGCTCCATACACTCCGAAAATAACTCTGCACATTCATAGGGCGGAACTATCTATAATTTTGAAGCTTCTAATAGGAATATAAGATTATTTCCCACATTTTCAGGAATTCAAATTCACTCACTCAAATAGATTGGAAAGAGAGAAGCTCAAGTCAATCATTTTCAAAAGAAGGATGACAATTTAATTACACTAAAACTAGAAATCAAATGTTAGGTGGAGAACGATGTGTTCTTTGAGGCATTTTCAGAGTAGTGTCAAAATTGGTGGTGCAAAAGGGTTCCCAAAACCCAACTAATGTTTTTTAGCATGTCTTCCTCCATGGTTATGGTTTAAAAGGTTAAGAAGAGAATTCCGTTACCCTCACTATGTGATTGAGAGTGATAAATGAAGAGAAAAAAAGAGAATCAAGAAGGCGCCATACCCAATAAGTCACATACCACACTTCTGAGTTGGTGCAAAACCATAAAAATAGGTCAATATTGTATAGACGTTCCTTACCCTACTGTATGTTCCTTCCCACAGAGATTTTCATGTCATAGGATTAGTTCAAAAACATTCTTAGGTCCAGACACCCTTATTTCACCATCCAGATCACCAAGATTTTCCCATAATCACTTGTAATCAGCTAAGTGCACATAATCCCATATACTTATGAGTTTGTATTACATCGTGTACATTCATTAAAAGTACTAAAGTGTTATTATGATATTAAATGGTTAATGTTGGAAGTTAAATAATCAAAATAACTCATGTAGCTCCTATTTCATTTTTAATTTGATTATAGTATAAAACCCTAATCAAACCTAAAAATGGTGAAAATAGTAACCCAAGTAATACTATGGGACCAAACATCATTAAATCACATTATATTTTTTCTCATCAAACTGCCAATCAATATTGAGTAATAACTTCATAGTTTGGGGATTTGAGTTAGAAATCAATGGCTGGGAAAGGAAAATTACACACGTGAATATTCTTCTTATGAATTCTCTTATGGAATATTTCAGTCTCATAACTTCTTAAGGAAAATTATTTACACATTTTTTGTCAACATTTTGTCTAATTAGATGTGATTGATTTACAAGAGGTTAAGGTTTCATATTACCTTTTATGCAAGGTTATGAAGTATATATCTCAATATGTCATGAATGTCTCAAGCTCACATGAAGATGTTTATGGTGGTGCCATTATTTTTATTTCCCCAAACAAATAGCACTAACTCTCTCCTTGGGAAAAAACCCCTTTGGGAATTTTTTCATTATTTTAGATATGTGTGGTCAATCATTAGGGATTTATAATATTTATTATCCTAATGTTGGGCATATAAATTATCCTTTTGGTATTGGTTAGAAAATTATATACCAATCACATATTGGTTAACTTTTTGTTGTAATTCCTATGCCATGATTGATATCTTAACCTGCTTCTTTAATTGAAGTTTGCAAACATTGATATGTGACTCCTGTTCCAAGACAATATACTCTTCTAAAATGATTGATCATGTTTGTTGTAGATGATATGTTTTATCTTCTAAATAAGATGTAATCATACTTTGGAAAATGTTGAATTAATATTGAATTGTTTCATGTGCTCATTATGTTGAGCTTTGAAGTACATTCTATGAATCTAGGTGATAAGAAGTAGATACAGTCTTATGAGACTATGCTGGCAAGTTACCTAAGTTGCAATATTAAACTTGTTACTTATTATATTGCATTACTATGAAAAGAATAGTCATATCTTGGATCAATTTCAGTGATCTAAGGCATGCCTATGATTGATATGTTGTTTCGATCATATTTTCCAAGTCAAATTAACACCTTTTTATTAATGAGATACCTTTATACTCAGGCTTAAATAATAAGAGGTCAATGTGAGCAGCTTATGAATGCTTCCTTCTATTAATATGACTTCTTTGGTTGATAATTTTTTTAAGGTAATGTTCATGCTGAATATTGTTACAACCTAACTAAACCCATTCTAAGGAGATAGTTAATTGTTTAAGGGAACCTAAGCTAAGGTGAATGTATTTTTGGAAGGGCATTGATCCCTAAAGTAACCTAAGGAGTTCATTAATATTCTAACCTAAGAAAAGGTTAGAATCCTTTTCAAAGGGGTCTAAACCTATATGGGGACCTAGACCTAACCTAAGACTAAGACCATGGTCACTAAAAACCCTAAGCGTTTGAGCGCGGTTAGCTGGGTGCCAACCCACACTATACTAAGAATTAATGGTGTTTAAATGGCATTGTCACCACCTTTGGAGGGAACCAAGTTAAACTTGGTGGGCACTAACCTCCAGGTAACTAGTTTTGGGTTTTGCATTGTTTTGAACATTTAGTTATTAATAAAGTTAACTATCGGTCACGAGATTTAATGGGAAATTGAAAAACCATCCTAACATTGAATGATCTTGAGTTAAGCAAAAAATCACCTTGGGAAAAACCGATATGGAATGGTGGAAAGGGAAAAAATACGGCTTAACTTTGCATTTTCATTTTTCGATCTCAATGACTCTGCATGTTGATTTCCTATTTTTCAAACTGGTAGTTTTATTTTGTTGCATTTTTAATCTTGAACTTGCATGGAAAAAATAGAGGAATAAATTTAATGTTGAAGCTATAAAAAATGAAGGAAGAAGAGATGATGAAGTTCAGGTTAGTTCTATTGTGAAGTTTTTATTGAATCTTTTGTGAAAGCTTGCAAAGAAATCTTGGAAGCTTGGAGAAGGATTTTTAGAGGACTACCAGGCATGATAGGCTCTAACCCATTATGATAATCTACTCTGTTTAACTATTTCTTGAAAAAAAATCTTCTCTGCCTTGAAATTGCAGTATGAGATTTTGGTTTTGTGATTATTTTGTTGTTTCCACTTTTCCTTGTTTGCAAGGTGTTATACTTGGAATTAGCTAGTTTTTAGTTGATGAAAACAACTCTACGTTATTTTTTTGGACTTTTATACTTTAAAAACATGGTTTAAGTCAGTTGGAAATGACTTGTTTTAAAGATATGGATCTGTGAATGATTTTTGAAAAATATATTGTACTTATCTTTATTATTGGTTGTATATCTAAGATTGTGTATAATCCTTTTGGTATTAAGTGATAGTTTCTTGATTTAGGGTCAAAACCCACAAGGAATAATGATTAGGATCATTGTTTTCTTAAAAAATTAGGTGTTAAGCAATGGAATATTGTGTCAACTTCTGAATGTCTCTATTTAAGATCTTTTCTTAGTCTTATTAGCCATTCTTTTTATGAACCTGGGTTTGATACTTTTAAAGACGCGATAATTAGTTTTAACCCATCCTGGGTGTTAATAGTTTGGATTATTTAGAATCCTTCCTTGAAGGAAAGAATAATGGTTTACTGGTAAGTGATATCTAGTCTCCTTTTATGGTTTTGGTTAACTAATTTGTATTTAAAACTACCCTTTCTGGGATAGCATATTTTTGATCTAAGTGGGTAATACTTAGATTTTGCTCTTCCTTATTATATCTTTTTGGGGTTTCATTAGAACATAGGATTACAAAGTGTTATCTTTGAATGGTATTCTTTGTCTTGTAAATTTTACTTGGTTTTAACCTTGAATGGATTATACATCTAGGAATTTTTTATTTCAACTGTGAACTATAAATGTCTCAGTTTTTGTTAATAATTAAAGAGAATACATGTATTCTATTCTTTGGCTTATTTCTTTATGAGTTTTCTTGTTTGTACTACTTAGATATTACTTGGACATGGGTCATCAGAATACCCCATGTGGATTATTATTTCTTGTTATTGAAACCCCTTCTATATGGAATCGAAATACTTTTTGATAATCTCTTCTTGGTTGCTAAATTGCAACTGGATTTAGTAACATTGTTTAAATATTTTTTGAACCAATTTCTATAGAAATATCTGTGAATGTGGTAAGGGGAATTTTAATCCCTCTAACTTCAAATCCGTGATATTTTTTGTTGGAAAATGGGCTTGTTTTTTTTTCATTGACTTCCATTTCTTAATTTGATATCCTGTTTGAATAAATATTAGGAATTGACCGAATTATAAACTATAAATAATATCCTTTCAGTTGAGGTTTGTAAGTTTGATTTGGTAAATAATTCATTGTTGAATGATTCGATGCAACCCACTGTTGATTGGTATGACATTCCATTCTTGTTTGATAGTAGTAACATTTATTCATCTTGTGATGGGAACCTTGTTAATAGATAATGAAAAGAAAATAACTTGATTGGTTATCAAGCTACATTTGATTGAATGAATGAATTTTTGGTTATTTTTTAGTCTTTTTTAATATCTAGTTGTAGTTTTAAAATATATAATTGGGATAAAGATGAATTCTATGATGTCTATGTTAATGAATTACTCTGCTATTGACTAGCATACCTTTTGATTAATGTGTGTGTTGAAGTAAAATTTCTTAGGTAAGTAAATAATAAAATGAAGGACAAGGTGTTATATTTTAATCATATAACCTATAAGAATCATATTATTGAAATACTAACACATGTATAATCTTATTTTGAATTTTAAGGGTTTAATGGGCTTATCTTATTTTGATGAATGAACTTTTAATTAAATGAAAAAAACTGGTTTTTAGTTGAGACTTAAATTGACTTCCTTTCTTTATGGGATATTGTGGAATTTTGGCATACTTCAAACTTAGAACACTTTCTTAAAATAACAATGTTCCTTTCATGAAATTTTTAGATAGAATCATATTATTCTAATGTTTTAGTTATTATCATGCTCAGTTCTTGTGAACTGACTCATGCTAACAATTTTGTAGATGGCTTTCGTGAAAGATGAAAGAAGAAATACTTTTAGGAAGTTGCGTTTATTTTATTGATGAAGTTTATTTAATTCAAAATATTGAATGTATCAAAAGTTTTGAAATGATTCTATTGAAGAACCATGAAGGCCTAATGCCATAGTACTCTGTATTTATTGAAAAAAAGGATGTCATTGTTAACTGAAATATTTATGAATATTTCATTATGGATGGAATTAAGTGAATTCTGCATTTTGTTATGAGTGACTTATTGTATGATTGGAATTTGAAATTTAGTTTATCTTGTCAATATGATCATTGTTGATTTGGTTACTATTCATATGTCATAATTATACTTGACTTATTATATATTTAAGGAATTAAGAGTTGCTTGGATAAGGAACAATAGGTCCAAATCCCTTAACCTATGAAGATAACATTAAATTATTATGAGCTATAATTCCAATATGTCAAAACTTATTTGGATGTGGAAGTAGTGTAATAATATGTTGTAAAGAATTATGTTTCATTCTTATTAGGGTTATACCCTTTTATGTTATTGTGAACATATGATTAAGATATAATCTTTAAATGAAAAAAGTGGGAACTTCTTATATGTTGAAAGGGACATAATGAATGAATCTTAATCTATGTTGTGGATTACACTTTTAAAAAAGTGATTTTTTACAAGACCTATCTAAATGGAAACCAATGTGTGTTTACATTGGAAAGATAATAAAGTGGTAACAAGATTGGGTTAATGAATAAAGAAATCAATAAATATAACTAAATAGTTATACAAATTTGATTTTTGCATATTGATGGATGTAAATTAACGAGGACTACATGATGACCTTACTTATTTAAAACATATTAAAAATTAATGCCTAATGAACTATTAGAAAATGAATAGTGAATTGATTAAGATAAATGGTGATTTGATATGCATATCTTCAATTTTGAGGGAGGTACATTATGATCCCTTTTTAAGGGGTTAATTGTAAAAACATAGTTGATTCCTAGGTACAATGGCTAACATTAAATTAAACCAAATAACAAGTTGGGAATTGATTAATGAATGAACTTGTAAGTTTGAAAGATTCGTTTATAGGAACCAAAGTGAATTGTCGCAGTATAATCGTTGTTGCATTAGTATCCACTTAATAAATTCGATCATTAGGTGGATACTACGAAGCAGCTATTATGGCACAATATTTCAATGATCTCTTATAAATACAACTACCATAATTTGGAATTTTAAGTCTTTTTCGTAATCTAAAATGTGATAGGCATATAGCCTATCGTTTTCATCAACTTATGTTGACTTAGGGGTGAGTAAACACATCTGAATTGATGTAATTTGATTTGAGTATGTCTACTGTATCCTTAGTCACCATAAGTGGAATACCCACACTATTTTATGTGATATATCCCTGTTTAGTGTGAAAACAAAAACCTGAAATACGTCAACAGAAGTCAAGGAACGTCTAATCTAGATGACAATTTTGAGTGGGGGTGAAGGACATATTCCATTCGATGAGTATGCCATCTAGGAATAAAGGCATGGGATACATGACCTTAAACTTTGGTATTGCAAACTGCTGGTTGCATTATCTTATTTCACTTGGTCTTAGGCTACAAGATTTTCAAATGAGTATTAGTAACAAATACTCAGATAGTCATCTTATATAGTAACACTTAAATGACTCATAAAGGGTGAAGGAACCAAAGTATACTGTGTATACACAAGAACAAGATAAATATGAAAGATTGGTTTAATACCAAGTCATGAAATGAGAGACCAGTCTAACATCGAGTCAGTACAAGTACATATGGTTTATTTGTTATGTGATGGATTAGGAAAGGAATGTTTGTTCTAAATTATGTGAATTTATAACAATGAACATCATGATAAAAAAATTATCTTGTTTTCTAAAGTTATAAATGAGGATGTTACATTGTGGTATCAGACCTGAAGGTTTTAGTTCTTGTTCCTATTTGATTCCGTATATGATAAAACTTAATTTCTTGTTAACAGAAAATTGTTAGAATAAGGGGATGTGATGTAAATAACCCAACTCTGGCTGGTGAGGCAACTATAACAAAAAACTTGACTAGATCCTTGTTACCCTATTGGACATAAGAGATTGTCTTATTGTACTTGAACACCAAGTAATGGGAAATGAAGAGGAGGAGGATGAAGCTGGAAATAATAATCACTCACCTCTAGGAAATAATGTTAATTATAGAAATCCCGATGGTGATAAAATCAATAATGCAACGAATAAAAATGTTACAAATGCCAACAATAACACTACAAATGCAAATGAAAATGCACCTAATCAACCTAAAAATAAGAAGGAAATATTGGCAGTTGAACTTACTAATGACATAAAAGGAATAAGTCCATCAAATTTTGATGGCACTACATTGGGAGATGGGGATGAGAATTGACTCAGCGAAATGGAGAAGTAATTTTCAATAAAGAAATTCTCAAAAAGAAACTAAAGTAGTATGGGGAGCTTACCAGCTTTCCCATGACGCATCATCATGGTGGGATAACCACAAGGTTGAACTAAATGTGGATGAGGCAAACATCACTTGGGATTAGTTTAAGGGCTATTTCTGACAACGCCAGTTGCCAAAACTCTATTATGATCAAAATATGTTAGTGTTTCATAACTTAGTCCAAGGAAAATAACTGTAATTGAATATTGGGAGAAGTTTACCAAGCTTCTCAAGTATTTAACGCAGTACCAAATTGATGAAAATTTCAAGATACAAAAGTTCATTATGGGGTTGAATTCTTTCATTGGTGGAGAGGTGGATGTACACAATCCAACTACCATGGAAGGAGTTGTATAAAAAGCCATAAATAAATAACATAAATTGAAGGTAATTTCTAAGCATAAGAAGGACAATTGAAAGAAAATATCCAACTCTTTTTCATCACTTGCACTTTAGAAGGTGGCATGGAAAAAATTTGGCACTAGAAATAAATTTGGCGTTGATAATAATAAGAAAACAGTAGCCAATAAGTCTGATGAAAATAATAGAAACAATTTTCCAAGGAATAATAATGGGCAGAAAACTTATGGTGGCCAAAATAGTAACTATAAGGCTGAAAATAATTTTGAACCAAAAATGGGACTTATAGGGGGTTGTTATAACTGTGGAAAATATCATTATGTAAATCAGTGCCATCTAATGAAAAATGAAAGCAACCAACATCACAATATACATGTTGCAGTAGCTGATAAGCAAGATGAAAAGCAAGCTATGCCAATAGAAGTGCTAGGTAAATTATTTGGCATACTTGTAAGTACACTTTTTTATACTAGTGCTACAGAATGCCTTATTTCTAATAAATTAGCTATAAAATTAAAAATAAAAGATGGAATAATGAAAAAATCATGGACTATTCATTATGGGAATAATGTTATCCACATTATTAATAAATGCCTTTTTGGATCATCTTGAGAATTACTAAGTTTTACAACATAAGTAAAAATATCAAAAACAACAGAAGAAGGAAACTATAAGCTTATGAAACTATAAACTACTCGACTTAAGAAGGCAAAAAATAAAGGATGCATGTTATATGTAGTAAAAATATCAGAAACAACAGAAGAAGGTAGTACTTTTATGGAAAAATACCCATTGTTACAAGAGTTCAACAACGTGTTTCCGGAAGAACTACTTAGTCTTCCACCGAAACGAGAGTTTGACTTCACTATAGATATCAAACCTAGAATTGAACCTATTTCCAAGCCACCTTACTACATGACTATAATGAAATTAGTGGAACTTAAGGCACATGTATAAGAAATTTATTCTAGGGGTTTGATAAGACCAATTGTCTCGCCTTGGGGAGCACCAGTAATCTTTGTTAAAAAAAATACGGAACACTTAGACTTTATATTGATTACCGAATGCTAAACAAAGTAACAATAAAAAAAGATATCCTCTTCCTAGGATTGATGATCTATTTGATCAGATGTGTGGTGCATTAGTTTATTCAAAGATAGATCTGCGATCCGCATATCATCAGTTGAGAAGTAAATATGAGGATATTCATAAATTAACTTTTAGAACAAGGTACACACACTATGAA
The DNA here is from genome assembly GCA_019776745.2 of Taxus chinensis. Lineage (NCBI taxonomy): Eukaryota > Viridiplantae > Streptophyta > Pinopsida > Cupressales > Taxaceae > Taxus > Taxus chinensis. Next base: position 697,942,066 of record CM034148.1, read on the forward strand.
TTGATTGTTTTACCTTTTGGTTTAATAAATGCACCTAAAGCTTTCATGAATTTGACAAACAATATATTTCAAGAATACTTGGACAAGTTTATACTTGTATTACTAGATAAAATTCTTATGTATTCTAAAAGCATAGATGAACACAATGAACATTTAAGGATTGTACTAGAGATTTTGAGAAAAATAAAGTTGTCTAGTAAAATGTTAAAATATTCCTTTTATGAAACAAAAGTACATTACTTAGGACATGTTATAAGTAAAGATGGAAAATCCATTAATCCATCAAATATTGCAACCATAATTGATTGGCCAACATGTAAGAATGTTCATGAAGTTAGAAGATTCATGGGGCTTGTTGGATAATATGAAAAATTCGTTAAGTATTTTTCTAAGTTGCTACCCCGATTCCTTCATTGCAAAAGAAAGACAAAAAGTTTGTTTGGAGTGATAAATGAGAAGAAATATTTAAAAAATTAAAATAACAACTACCTATAACACCTATTTAGGTTGTTTCAGATTCAAATGGAATCTTTACAAGCTACAAAGTTTTCCCGGGAAGGATTAAGGGGTTTATTACTTCAAAATGATCATGTTATAACATATGAAAGTAGAAACATCTAGTTACATGAGTTGAATTATGATCCCCATGACCTAGAGATTGTTGCCATAGTACATACACTTCAAGTATGGAGACATTATCTCTTAGGTAAAATCTTTGAGCTAAAAACTGATCACCTTGGGCTGAAATACAATTTCAAACAACCAAATTTGAATACTATACATCGAAGATTGTTTGATTATTTTGTCTTTGCATGATTTTGATATAAGTTACATTAAAGGTAAGGAAAAAAAAGTGGAAAATGCATTAAGTCATAGAAAACATATTTCTACACTTGTCACATTGAGAACTCAGTTTAAAGATGAGGTAAAAAAAGAAATGATTTCTGATCCGTATTTTCAGCAAGTAAAAATAACGCTTACTGCAGATTTTGATGATGTAAAATAAAAAGGTTTTATCTTTGATAACGAATGAATTTTTAGATATGAAAATTGGGTGTATGTACCCTTATAAAATGAGTTAAGGAAGAATTTAATGGTGGAATTTCATAACTCACCTTACTCAGGACATCCTGGAGTGACAAAAATGCTTGCTAATATAAAAAAAATTATTTTTAGAAGGGGATGAAAAAGAAAATAATTGATTTTATTTCTCATAGCCTTGAATGTCAGCGTGTTAAGGATGAAAATATACATTCAACTATTTTATTGTACCTTCATAGCATACCACAATATAAATAGAAATTCATAGGTATGGATTTTGTACAAGAGTTTCCTATGTCTAAAAAACAAACATGATGTTAGTTTAGTTGTGATTGAATAACTAACCAAACTAGCTCATTTCATTGATGGAAATCTAAAAGATGATTCACCTATCTTTGCAAAAATATTTGTTCATGAAATTTTTAGATTACATGGTTTACTTGAATTGATTATTAATAGAGACCTAAGAATGACTTCACGTTTTTGGGAAACACTAAATGACAGCCTTAGGAACAAAACTTAATTTTAGTTCCACATATCATCTAGAAACAAATGATCAAACAGAAAGAGTAAACCAGGTAATGGAAGATATGTTGATAATGTACTTTATGGACTAGCAATACAAATGGGAAGAATACCTTCCTTTAGTTGAATTTGCATACAATAATACTTATCACTCCTCTCTTAAGATGACACCTTTCAAAGAATTATATGGATGAAAGTGCAAAACCCCAGTTAGTTTGGATAACATCAAAGATAAAGAGGTAATTGGACCTAAAATGCTTACTAAAATGGAACAACAAGTAAAATTGATTTGTGAATGATTAAAAGAAGCCATTGATAGGTAGAAAAGCTATGCAGACTTGAAAAGGGTCAATAGAAAATTTGAACTTGGTGAAAAAGTATTTTTACGTGTCAAGCCTAAAAAGAGTTCTATTACCTTTGGAAAAGTAGCCAAGTTATCACCTCCTTTTGTGGTACCTTTCGAGATTGTAGAAGTGATTAGCCCTGTAGCTTATCACTTAGCATTACCTCCCACATTGGCATGGATGCATGATGTTTTTCATATTTCTTTGCTTAAGAAATAAGTTTCAGATTTGTCACATGTATTGAATTGGAATTCCTTGCATGTTCAAGACCCAGGAATGATCATGGTTGAACCCATAAGGGTGCTAGAAACTCACCAATTACACTTACGAAAATCATGAAATAAGTCAATGCAAGGTTCAGTGGGACCAATTTAATGAAGAAAGTGTAACATGGGAAAACCTTGAGGACATGAAAACTTATTTTCCTCATCTGTTTGAACAAAATTTATTTTTATTAATGTGATACTTGAACACTTAGTCTGAAAATAATCTTTAGTTTCTGTCAGTTTTGGGAAAATATTGTTATTTTTGTAAGAATTGGTACAAAAATTTAATGTTGTAATAAGTTTTCTAAAACTTGAAATTCTAAAAATTTGTTATCTATTTGAGAATATTATGATAACTAAGTTATACTTAAGACTACGTTCTTGAATATGTTGTGGAATAAACTAATCATCAGGATGATGATGCTTTTTAGATGGAAAGTATGTAATTCCTTTGCCATGATTGATATCTTAACCTGTTTCTTTAATTGAAGTTTATAAATGTTGATATGTGACTTGTGTTCTGAGATGATATACTCTTCTGAACTAATTGATCATGTTTGTTGTAGATGATATGTTTTATCTTTTAAATCGGATGTAATCATACTTTGGTAAATGTTGAAATAATATTGAATTATTTCATGTACTCATTATGTTGATATTTTAAGTACATTATGTGAATCTAATTGATAAGAAGTAAATATAGTCTTATGGGACTATGTTGGTAAGCTACCTAAGTTACAATATTAAACTTGTTCCTTAGTCTATTGCATTACTATAAAAGGAATAGTCATACATGTGATCAATTTTAGTAATCCAAGGCATGCCTATGATCGATATGTTGTTTTGATCATATTTACTAAGCTAGATTAACACCTTTTTATTGTTGAGATACTTTCATACTTAGGCTTAAATAATAAAAGGTCATTGTGAGCATCTTGTGAATACTTATTTCTATTAATCTAAATTCTTTGGTTGATAATTTATATAGGTAATGTTCATGTTGAATATTGTTAGAACCTAACTAAAGATATTCTAAGGAGATAGTTAATTATTTAACGGAACCTAAGCTAAGGCGAATGCATTTTTGGAAGGGCATTGAACCCTAAAGTAACCTAATAAGTTCATTAATATTCTAATCTAAGATAAGGTTAGAATCATTTTCAAAGGGGTCTAAACCTATATGGAGACCTAGAACTAACCTAAGACTAAGACCATGGTCACTAAAACCCTAAGGGTTTGAGCGCGGTCAGTTGGGAACCAACCCATATTGTACCAAGAATTAATGGTGTTTAAATTGCATTGCCACCACCTTTAGAGGGAACCAAGTTAAACTTGGTGGGCACTAACCTCTGGGTAACTAGTTTTAGGTTTTGCATTGTTTTGAACATTTGGTTGTTACTAAAGTTAACTGGTGGTTCCGATATTTAATGGGTAACTAGAAAACCATCCTGGCATTGAATGATATAAGGTTAAGTGGAAAGCCACCTTGGAAAATGCCAAGATGGAATGGTGGAAAGGGAAGAGAGTCGGTTTCACTTTGTATTTTTATTTTTCAAGCTCAATGGCTCTACATGTTGATTTGATATTTTTCAAACTGGTAGTTCAATTTTGTTGCAATTTTAATCTTACCCTTACATGGAAAAAATAGAGGAAAAAATTTAATGCCAAAGCTATAAAAAATGAAGGAAGAAGAGATGATGGGGTTCAAGTTAGATATGTTGCGAAGTTTTTGTGGAATCTATTATGAAAGCTTGCAAAGAAAGTTTTGAAGCTTGGAGAAGGCGTTTGAGAGCACTACCAAGCATGATACGGCCTCACCCATTATGATAATATTATCTATTTAACTATTTATTGAAAAGAACTATGATCTTGCTTGAAATTACATTCTACGATTTGGGTTTTTTGATTATTATGTTATTTAAACTTGTCCTTATTTTCAAGGTGTTATACTTGAAATTATTTAGTTTTTGGTTGATGAAAATGACTCTACTTTAGTATTTAGGATTGTTATACTTTAAAAACATGGTTTAAGTCGATCAGAAATGAATTATTTGCAAGATATGGATTTGTGAATAATTTTTGAAAAAGATATTGTTTTATATTTTTTACTGGTTGTATATCTAAGATTGTGTATAATCCTTTTGATATTAAGTGGTAGTTTCTCAATTCAGAGTCGAAACCCGCTATGAATAATGATTGGGATCACTGTTTGCTTGAGAAATTAGGTGTTAAACAATGGAATATTGTGTCGAATTCTAAATGTCTCTATTCAAGCTCTTGTTTTGGTATTATTATCCATTATTTTTATGAACTTGGGTTCGATACTTTTAAAGACCCAAAAATTGGTTTTAACCCATCTTGGTGTTAATAGTTTGGATTATTTTGAATCCTTCCTTGAAGGAAAGAGTAATAGTTTACTAGTAAGTGATATCTAGTCTCATTTTACAGTTTTTGTTAACTAATCCTTGTTTAAAACTACCCTTTATGGGCTAGTGTATTTATGATCTAAGTGGGTAATGCTTAGATTCCACTCTTCGTTAATATATCTTTTCTAGGTTGTGCATTTTTTATTCAGGTCTTCATTAAAATTTAGGATTTCGAAGTGTTATCTTTAGATGGAATTCTTTATCTTGTAACTTTTACTTGGTTTGAACCTTGAATGGATTCCATGTCTGTGCACTTATCATTTCAAGTGTGAACTCTAAATGTCTTGGTTCTGTTAATTGTCAAGGAGAATACTTGTATTCTATTATGAGTTTGTTCGTTTGCACAACTCAGATATTACTTGGATTTGAATAAAAAAAAATACCCCCGTGGATTATTATTATTTTTGATTGAAACCCTTTCTACACGGAATTGAAATACTTTCTAATAATCTCTTCTCCGTAGCTAACCTGCGACGAGATTTAGTAACCTTGTTTGAATATATTTGAACCAGTTTTTGTAGAAATAACTGTGAATGTGGTAATCAGACATTTAATCACTATAACTTTCAAGTCATGATCTTTTCTATTGGAAAATGTGTTTGTCTTCTTTTCATTGTGTGTAATTCCTTAAATTTTATCTCCTATTTTAATTCCTTAATATCCTTTCGCTTCAGGGTTTAGTTGAGGTTTTTAAGTTTAATTTGGTCAATAATTCATTATTGAATGATTTGATGCAGCCCACTATTGATTGGTATGATATTCCATTCTTGTTTGATAGTAGTAGCATTTATCCGTCCTGTGATGGGAACCTTGTTAATATATAATGAAAGGAAAATAACTTGATTGGTTATCAAGATACATTTTATTGAATGAATGAATTTTTGGTTATTTATTAGTCTTGTTTAATTTCTCATTGTAGTTGTAAAATATATTATTGGGATAAAGATTAATTCTAATATGGTTATGTTAATGACTTACTCAGCTTTTGACTAACATACCTTTTGATTAATTTGTGTGGTGAAGTAACATTGTTTAGGTAAGTAAACAATAAAATGAAGGACAAGGTGTTAGATTTCAATCATACAATGTTTAAAGATCATATTATTGAAATAATAACGCATGTGTATTGTTTTTTTGAATTTTAAGGGTTCAATGGCCTTCTCTTATTTTAATGACTGAACTGTTATTGATACAAAAAAAATTGGTTCTTAGTTGTGACTTAAATTGTATTCATTTCTTTATGGGACACTGTGGCATTTTGGCATACTTTAAAAGTTGTTCGTGTTTTGGTACTTAGAACAATTTCTTATAATAGAAGTGTTCCTTTCAAGAAATTGTTAGATAGAAGCATATTGTTCTAATGTTTTAGTACTTATCACGATCAGTTCTTGTGAACTAATTCATGCTAATAATTTTACAGATGCTTTTCATGAAAGGTGAAAGAAGAAATACTTTTAGGTAGTTGCATTTATTTTATTGATGAAGTTTATTTAATTTAGAATATTGAATTTATCAAATTTTTTGAAATGATTATGTTGAAGAACCATGAAGGCCTAGTGCCATAGTACTCTGTATTTATTGAAAAAAAAGAATGTCCTTTTTTGACTGAAATTTTTATGAATATTCATTGTGGATGGAATTAAGTGAATTCTACATTTGTTATGAGTGATTTATTTTACGATTGGAATTCAAAAGTTAGGTTATCTTCTCAATATGATTCTTGCTTATTTGGTTGTTTTTCCTATGTCATAATTATACATGAATTGTTAGATATTCAAGGAATTAAGAGTTGTTTTGATTAGGAACTATAGGTCCAATTCCATTAACTTATGAAGATAACATTAAATTATTATGAGTTATAATTCTGATATGTCAAACCTTATTTGGATGTGGAAGTAGTTAATAATATGTTGTAAAGAATGATGTGTCATCCTTATCAGATTTATACCCTTTTATGTTATTGTGAACATATGATTAAGATATTAATACTTAAATGAAAAAAGGGGAACTTCTTATATATTGAAAGGAACACAATGAATGAATCTTAACCTATGTTGTGGATTAAATTTTTAAAAGTGATTGTTTATAAGACCCTATCTAAAGGGAAACCAATGTATGTTAAATTGGAAAGATAATAGAGTGATGACACAATCGGGTTAGTGAGTAAAGAAGTCAATAAATATAACTAAACAATTATACAAATATGATTTTTGCATATTGATGGACCTAAATTAATGAGGAATACATGATGATCTTAATTGTTTAAAAAAAATTCAAAATTAAGGCCTAATGAACTATTAGAAATTGAATAGTGAATTTATTGAGATAAATGCTGATTTGATCTGCATATATTTAATTTTGAGGGAGGTTCATGATGATCCCTTCTTAAGGGATTAATCATACAAACATAGTTGATTCCTAGGTATGATGGCTAACATTAAATTAAACCAAATAACAATCTAGGAATCGATTAATGAATGAAATTATAAGTTTGACAGATTCAATTATAGGAACCAAGTGAACTGTCGCAACATAGTCGTTGGTGCGCAGTACCCAGTTAATTACTTCGGTCATTAGATGGATACTTAGAGAAACCACTATGTTAAAATATTTCATTTATCCCTTATAAATGTAGTTTCCTTAATGTGGAATTTTTGGTCATTTTCACTCTAAACTTTGATAGACATATAGCCTAGCGTTTTCGCCAACTTATTTTTAACTAGGGTGAGTAAACACACTTGAATCTATGTAATTCAATTCAATTATGTCTACTTATCATTAGTTACCATAAGTGGATTTCCCACACTAGTTTATGTGAGCTATCCCTCTTTAGTGTGAAACATAGACCCTAAATTGGTTGGAAGAAGTTAAGGAAGTCTAATCTAGATGAAAATTTTGAGTGGGGTGAAAGACATATTCCATTTGATGAGTATTTCATATAGGAATTAATGCATGGGATACATGACCTTTAACTTTTGCCAAAGTATCACAAACTGTTAGTTGCGTTGTCTTATATCACCTAGTCTAAGGCTCCAATATTTTAGATGAGTATCAGTAACAGATACTCAGATAAGCATATTAGACAGTAACAATTGAATGACCCGTAAAGGGTGAAGGAACCAAAGTATACTTCATATACACAAGAACAAGATAAACATGAGAGATCAATATAACACTGAGTCATTAAAGCTACATATGGTTTTCTTCTATGTGATGGATTAACAAAGGAATGTTTGTTCTAAATTATGTGAATTTAGAACAGTGAACATTATGATAAAAAAAATTCCCTTGTTTTCTAAAGTTATAAATGAGGATGTCACATTGTGGTATAAGAGCTGAAGCTTGTAGCGCTTAGACCTATTTGAGTCCATATCTGATAAAACTTAATTTCTTGTTAACATAGAATGGTTAAAACAAGGGGACGTGTTGCAAATAACCCACCTTTGGATGGTAAGACAACTACAAAAAAAATTTGACGAGATCCTTCCTCCCCTGTTGGACACAAGAGATAATCTTATTGTACTTGAATAACAAGTAATTTGAAATGAAGAAAGTTGATAATAATAATCAACCACCTCTAAGAAACAATTTTAATGCTAGAAATCCTGGTTGTGATAAAAACAGTAATGCAATGAATAACAATGTTGAAAATACCAACAATAATGCTATAAATGAAAATTCAAATGCACCTAATCAACCTCAAAATAAGAAGGCAAGATTGACAGTTGAACTTAATAATGCCATTAAAAGAATAAGTGCACCAAATTTTTATTTCACTACACTAGGAGACGGGGTTGAGAATTGGATCAACGAAATGGAGAAGTAATTTGCAATAAGGAACTTCTTGGAAGAAACCAAAGTAGTATGGGGAGCTTACACGCTTTCCCATGAAGCATCATCATGGTGGGATAACCATACGGTTAAACTAAATGTGGATGAGGCCAACATCACTTGGGATCAGTTTAAGGGCTATTTTAGGAAACGTTGGTTGCCACAACTCTATTATAATCAAAAGATGTCAGATTTTCAAAAATTAGTCCAAGGAAAACTGACTGTAACTGAATATTGGGAGAAGTTTACTAAGATTCTCAAGTATGTACCACAGTACCAAACTCATGAAAAGTTCAGGATACACCAGTTCATTATGGGGCTAAATGCTATAATTAGTGAAGAGGTGGATATACACAGTCCAACCACCATGGAAGGAGTTGTAGAAAAATCCATAAGGCAAAAACATAAATTGAAGGAAATTTATGTGCATAAGCAAGAGAATCGAAATAAAATATCCAACTCTTCTTCATCACTTACACCTAATAAGGTGGCATGGAAACATTTTGGCACTAAAAATAGGTTTTGGGCTGATAATAATAAGAAAACAACAACTAGTAAGTCTGCTACCAATATTAGAAACATTTTTCCAAGAAATAATAATGGGCAGAAAACCTATTGTGGCAAAAACAGTAACTATAAGGTTGAAAATAATTTTGAACAAAAAATGGGACATGTAGAGGGCTGTAATAACTGTGGAAAGATCATTACGCAAATCATCACCCTCTAAAGAAAAATAATAGCAACTAGCAACACAAGATACATGTTGCAGTAGCTGATAAGCAAGTTGAAAAGCAAACTATGCCAATAGAAGTGCCATGTAAATTATTTGTTATACCTGTAACTATAATTTTTTATACTGGTGCTATATAATGATTTATTTATAATAAATTAGTAGTAAAATTAAAAATAAAAGATGGAATAATGGAAAAACCATGGACTGTTCATTGTGGGAATAATGTTTTCCACACTGTTAATAAATTCCTTTTTACTGCAACCTTAGAATTACAAAGTTTTACTGTGGAAGTAGACCTATATGTTGCTCTTTTAGGGTCATATGATGTCATAATAGGTGTAAATTGGCTTGTTAATCATAAAGAAAAAATTTATTTTCATGAAAAGGATAGTAAATGACTTCATGATTTGCAGAAAACAAAAGACATACAAGGAGTCAAAAGAGACATTTCAGTTAGGAAACTATCAACTATGCAACTTAAGAAGGAAAAAAATAAATGCTGCATGTTGTATGCAATAAAAATATCAGAAAAAATAGAATAAGGTATTATTTTATGGAAAAATACCCATTGTTACAAGAGTACAATGATGTGTTTCTAGAAGAACTACCTGGTCTTTCACTGAATCGAGATTTTGACTTCACTATAGAGATCAAACCTAGAACTAAACCTATTTCCAAGTCACCTTACCACATGACTATAATTGAATTATTGGAACTCAAGGCATAATTACAAGATCTTTTTTCTAAGGATTTAATACGACTGAGTGTCTCACCTTCAGGAGCATCGGTGATATTTGTTGAAAACAAAGACAAAACACTTAGACTTTGTATTGATTATCAAATGCTAAACAAAGAAACAACCAAAATCATATATCCTATACCTAGGATTGATGATATATTTGATCATTGGTGTGGTGCATTAGTTTATTCAAATATAGATATGTGATCTAGATAGCATTAGTTGAGAATCGAAGATAAGGATATTCATAAAGAATCTTTTAGAACAAGGTACAGACACTATGAGTTCATTGTTTTACCTTTTGGTTTAACAGATGCACCTGTAGCTTTCATGAATTTGATGGATAATGTATTTTAAGAATACTTGGAAAATTTGGTACTTGTATTTCTAGATGATATTCATATCTATTCTAAAATCATAGAGGAACAAAATGAACATTTAAGGATTGTACTAGAGATTTTGAGAAAAATAAAGTTGTATGGTAAATTGTCAAAATGTTCCTTTTACGAAAACATAAGTGCATTACTTAGGACATGTTATAAGTAAGGATGGAATATCAGTTGATCCATCAAAGATTACAACCATAATTGATTGGCCAACACCTAAAAATGTTCATGAAGTTAGAAGCTTCATGGGGATTTCCGGATATTACAGAAAATTCATTAAAGATTTTTCTAAAGTTGTTGTCCCAATTATTTCATAGCAAAAGAAAGACAAAAAGTTTTTTTGCAGTGATAAATGTGAATAAAAATTTAAAACATTGAAAGAAAAACTAACTACCAAAACTATTTTGACTATTCCGGATCTAAACGAAAAATTTACAGTAGTTACATATGCTTCGAGAGAAGGATTAAGGGCTATATTACTTCAAAATGATCATGTTATAGCATATGAAAGTAGAAAAATCAAGTTACACAAGTTAAATTATGCTCCCCATCACTTAGAGCTTGTTGCTGTAGTACATGCACTTCAAGTATGAAGACACTATCTCTTAGGCAAACCCTTTGAGCTAAAAACCTAACCACCTTGGGCTGAAATATATTTTCACACAACTAAATTTGAATGCTAGACAATGAAGATGGTTTGAGTTTTTGTCTCAGTATGATTTTGATATAAGTTATATTAAAGGTAAGGAAAATAGAGTGGTTGATGCACTAAGTTATAGGAAACATATTTCTACACTTGTCACTTTAAGAACTCAGTTTAAATATGAGGTAAAGAAAGCAATGATTTTTTATCCATATTTTTAGGAAGTAAAAATAGCACTTGCTATAGATTCTAGTGATGTAAGATACAAATTTTTTAGCTTTGATAAAGAAGGAATTTTGAGATATGAAAATTAGGTGTATGTACCCTCAGAAAATGAGTTAAGGAAGAATTTAATGGTGGAATTTCATAACTCACCTTACTCAGGACATCCTAGAGTGACCAAAATGTTTGTTGATGTAAAAAATAATATTTTTGGAAGGGGATAAAAAATAACATAATTGATTTTGTTTCTCATAGCCTTGAATATCATCTTGTTAAGGCTAAACATATGCATTCAATTGGTTTATTGTACCCTCATTACATACCGTAGTATAAATGATAAGTAATAAGTATGGTATTTGTACAAGAGTTGCCTATGTCCAAAAATAAACATGATGTTATTTTAGTTGTGGTTGTTAAACTAAAAAATATATCTCATTTAATTGATGTAAATCTAAAAGATGATTCACCTATCTTTGCAAAAATATGTGTTCATGAAATTATTAGATTACATGGTGTACCTGAATTAATTATTTTTGATAGATACCTAAGAATGACTTCACGTTTTTGGAAAACACTAAATGCAACCTTAGGAACAAAACTTAATTTTAGTTCCGCATATCATCCAAAAATGGATGATCAAACAAAAAGAGTAAACTAGGTAATGGAAGATATGTTAAGAATGTACTATATGTACCAGCAGTAAAAATGGGAAGAATACCTTCATTTAGTTGAATTTTCATACAATAATACTTATCATTTCTCTCTCAAGATGGCACCTTTCGAATCATTATATGGACGAAAGTGTAGAACCCTAGTTAGTTGGGTTAACATTGAAGATAGAAAGATAATTGGACCTAAAATGCTTACTGAAATGGAAAAATAATTAAAATTGATCCGTGAACAATTAAAGGAAGCCGATGATAGGTAGAAAAGCTATACAAACCTGAAAAGGGTCGATACAAAATTTGAACTTAGTGAAAAATTATTTTTACGTGTCAAGCCTAAAAAGAGCTCTATTACCTTTAACAAAACAACCAAGTTATCACCTCGTTTAATGGGACATTCAGAGATTGTAGAAGTGAATATTCATGTAGCTTATTTCTTAGCATTACCTCCCCCATTGGCATGGATATATGATGTTTTTTTATATTTTTTTGCTTAAGAAATACATTTCAGATTCGTCACATGTATTAAATTGGAATTCCTTACAGGTCCAATACTTAGAAATAATGATGGTTAAACCTATAAGGGTGCTAGAAACTCACCATTTTTACTTTTGAAATCACAAAATAAGTCAATGAAAGGTCCAGTGGGATCATTTTCATGAATAAAACACAACATGGGAAAATATCAAGGACATGAAAACTTATTTTCCTCATCTATTTGAATAGAATTGATTTTGATTTATGTGATATTTGAACACTTAGTCTGAAAATAATCTTCATTTTCTGCCACTTTTGGGAAAATACTGTTATTTTTGTAAGAACTGGTACACCAATTTGATGATGTAATAAGTTTTTTCAAACTTGAAATTCTGTAAATATGTTATCTCTTTGAGAATATTATGATGACTAAGTTATAATTAAGACTATGTTCTTAAATATGTTGTGGACTAAGATAATTATTAGGATGATGACACTTTTTAAAGGGGAGGTATGTAATTCATCTTCCATGATTGATATCTTAACATGCTTCTTTAATTAAAGTTTGCAAACATTGATATGTGACTCCTATTTTGAGATCTAGTATACTCTTTTGAACTGATTGATCATGTTTGATGTAGATGATATGTTTTATCTTCTAAATCAGATATAATCACACTTTGGAAATTTTTTAATTACTATTTAATTGTTTCATGTACTCATTCTGATGAGATTTGAAGTACATTCTATGAATCTAGGTGATAAGAAGTAAATACAGTCTTATGGGACAATGCCGGTAAGTTACCTAAGTTACAATATTAAACTTGTTCCTTAGTCTATTACATTACTATGAAAGGAATAGTCATACCTTGGATTAGTTGCAGTGATCAAAGGCATGCCTATGATTGATATGTTGTTTCGATAATATTTGCTAAGTTAGATTATCACCCTTTTATTTATGAGATAACTTCATACTCAAGCTTAAATAATAAGAGGTCGTTGTGAGTGACTTGTGAATGTTTACTTCTATTATTCTGACCTTTTTGGGTGATAATTTTTTAAGGTAATGTTCATGTTGAATATTGTTACAACCTAATTAAACCTATTCTAAGGAGAGTTTATTATTTAAGGGAACCTAAGCTAAGGTTAATGCATTTTTGGAAGGTTATTGATCCCTAAAATTAAAAGGAATGATAATCATATTGTACCAAGCCAAGAAAACAAATGCTAATCAAACACCACGATTAATAAGATGAAAACAATTCACTAGAATAACTTTACATAAACCTTTGCAAACAAATGAGCAGCAATATCATATATTATTATGGAACTCAATGAAATACAATGAGAATGGGCATTACTTATATCGGCAAGGAATAACAATGTAATAACCAGTTAAGGTCATAGATCAATCCATAAATCAAGGAATAGACTAGTCATCAAAGAACTAGTCAAGACCATGATTTAGGAAAGAACTAGACATCAAGATCTAGTCAATACCATAGATCAAGGAAAGAACTATACCTAACAACTAGATAATATCCCCCTAATATCTAAATAAATAAAAATAAATATCCACACACATAACTGGGTGAGGATAAATACAATAAAGGTAAATAAATTACCTAGGTGAACATGAGCTAAGGTAAATACCAACTCTAACACCCCCCTCAAGTGAATCTAGGGGAAAAAATAGAAATGACATGTCCACAGTATGAGTCCTGAAAACTAGATCTGATGAGGTACTCATGTATAATATATCGATGAAGAAATCTCAAACCAAAAGAAGGAAAGAATCATGCTAGAAGGAAAGAGAAAGAAGAATAAAGGGAAGATATTCTCACGAACACCCCCCAAGAACAAATTTTGAAACCCCAAGCATTCCACATAACTCAAGGTAGAGAGATGACGCAAAAGGATTCGTAAAGATGTCCGCAACCTACCGGTGAGTCGAAATGTACTCAAAGAAAAGAACTCCATCCTGGATGTGTTAATGAATGAAGTAGATATGTATCTCAATATGCTTGGTCCACTGGTGCTCAACTGGGTTGCGAGAAATGTGAATTACACTTTGGTTGTCACACTAAAGAAAAATCGGTGAATCTTGTGGGAATCCAAATTCTATCAATAACTGTCGAAGCCAAATAATTTGCTGACTCACTATAACTGTTACCCTATACTCTACCTCTGAATATGAAAGTGCAATAGTCTATTGCTTTTTTTACGTCCAAGCAACTAGAGAAGAACCAAGACAAAAAAGATAGCCAGAAGTGGAATGCCTATCATCAATAGAAAATGCCCAATCTAAATCTTTATATCCAACCAACTAAGTTTAACCCTTAGTGTAGTGTAGGACAAAGTGGGAAGTGCCCTGCAAATAGCACAAAATCCTTTTAGCATCTTGTCAGTGACTACTATGAGGAGAATGTTCAAGCTGAGTGTAGACACCTAAAATTGGTTTCTCAATTTAGTGTCCCTCACATTCGTTTTAGGTAACCTGGGGCACGTTCACGTCACCAACTATCCCCTTGGGATATTATCCAATTTGTGATTTAATCACTTACTCTAAATTTAATTCATCACATCACATCTTACCCATGAGTAATTAAATAATTAAATATTTAATTACGCTTCTTCCCATGCATCTTAATCACTTATCTACCCCAAATTTATTCTACCCATGTATCACATCCATTTTTAAATCTTCCCTAAGCGGGATATTTCCCGTGGTCGGGATAAGTCTTGTCTTTTTCGAATCGATCAATTTTGGCCATCTCGGGAGTCTTCTCCGCGATCGGCGCCGACCCATTTGGTCGGCGCCGATTTTATAGGAGCGGCGCCGATTATAAAAGCAGGTCCATGGCTCAGTTCGAAGGACCGAAAAAGAGACGAACGAGCGAAAGAAAGCACTTACGCACGAACAGAGAGCGAGAAAGATTCAGGTTGCAAGAAAGAGAGATCTTTTTAGCATCAATTGTCTCAGTTAGGGCAGATCCTGTCCTAATCAATCCCTGAGAGGAGCACCGTTACTCTGCCCGTATCATATCAACATCATACACCATCATCTATCATCTAGTGACTCTGTTTCAGCGTCTCTCCATCTTCGGCACATCTTGCAGACTACATTCACCTTCCAATCCCCGAATCTCATCGCACAGTCCCTGATTGGTCAGTCTGCCTTCAGTGGACACTGATCTTATCCAGTCGACGCCGATCAGTCCCAGTCGACGCCGATCACATCAGTCGCCGCCGATTATACCCAGTCGACGCCGATTTCACTGCAGACAGGTAAAAGGTCACAGGTAACACAAATCCAGCATTATTTCGCAGTTCCCTGTTTTCTGTACTTTCTGTCTGCTGTTCAGTTTCTGTTTTATTACTGCAATCAGAAAATCTAGTCTTTATTTATATCTTTTATCATGTATGCTTCTTTTCTTTATTGAAAACGTGGACTGACATCCGTCGAGGAAGCTCATCGCTTCTCGGACCCGCTTCTTGGGCAGTCCACTTAAATATCTTTTAACGTGGTCTTTTTCTGTCAAGCATCGGTGTTTTGCAGGTTATTCGGAGCTATTGTGCAAATTGCTCGTGTGCGCCCGTCTTGTCTACATCAGCTTCCTCATCCGTCTACATCTTCATCAGGTATCGATTTCATTGGAGTTTTTCAGGGTTTTTGTGTTTAGTTTGGTACATTAACTTGGACAGGTAACAAACGCGAAATTCTTGATCTACATTCTGGCACGCCCGGTGGGACCTGAACCAAAGTCCCTTATTGGTAAGTTCATTTCTTTTCTAGTTTTGAACTTTGTTCCTTTTCTTCACTGATTTCTATCGGTCCTATTTGAGCATTTCTGTTCATCATTTCAATCTTGCTTTTTAGGCGAAATCATTATCTGGAAATTTTTCTATTTTTAGAAATTTTTTTGTTTCACCATTATCTGGATGTATCTTTCCGGATCTTGTTTGTTGTTTGCTTGATCTTTTCTTGCGGAGCACTTTGCTTGCTCGTGGGATTGTTCGAGGGGAAGAGCTCAACAACGCGCTTTTTGAAGTCCACACACCTTGGAGAGCTAAACCTACAGGTATTCCTCTTTTTCAGTGTTTTCTCCTTTTTAGGATTTCTTTGTTGGTTGTCTATCACATCCAAACACTTCAATCTTTGGTGCTTAAAAGGAACTTAATCGCATTTGGGAAAGAACTTGTTTGACTTGTCTTCATCGAAATCAAACATTTCGTTTTAAGTGCTTAAAAAGAACCTTTTCTTTGTCATTGCTGCATGCTTTTTCATCTAGTCTTAATTAGGTTGGAGAATTGATCAAAATCGGTAGTGACACTATTTGATTTTTATTTTTCACCCTTGCACACAAAGCCAAAATCACTAGGTATAAAGCATCTAAACAAAACTCCTTCCCTGGCCTCGCCTACTTGGAAGTGATATCCAAGAGGAAGAGCCTACGCGGTACTCGGGCCGCGCTATAAATTCACGGAAGATTTTGGTATATATTGGCAAAGCACCCGACTCCCTTATCGCAGCGGTGTGTGAAGTGCGGGGGTAGGCCCCTATATCAAGCCACGTACCGGTCTTTTACTGAAGTGCCTTCGGGACTCCTCACCACACATTACCCAAACCATCCTTAGTTTGGCTATCTGAGTAGCTCCTGTTCTAAAAAGCCTTCCCTAACATTTTCTTTTCTTAAAAGCATCAAAATTTAAAGGAGATAATCACTTGCGCTGCTTGAATTGTTTGTGCATTAGCTAGGACAATCTTCTTTCTTGCTTGCTTATGACGGTTATCACCCGGTCACAATCTAGGAAAATGGCCCAACAGGTTCCTTCTTCCTCCGAAATCACCACCAGCGTGGATGTTTCGGCACCCCTCCAATCTTCCTCGGGACCACTGTTAGTGGGTTCCCCCCTCATGGTCGTATAATCCTTTCCATCAAGCCAAAACAATCCCATCACGTCCAGCTTCTCCTAGTCCATCAGAAATATCTTCTGACTTGGAGTCTATTCCTCGCGGGGATCCTGAATTTCAGGCTCTCCTTGATCGCAATCCGGTAGCCCTCATGGACTACCTAGTACACAAGTCCATTCGAATATCTGATCAAGGACCACCAATCCAACAAGTGTACGATTATCCTCGTGGTTCATCCCAGGCCTATGTAGAACAGTTTTCATCCTCTCTCCCGTCTCGAGCCACGGAAAAGGGGGAGGTTCTTGTGCCTCCTTTTTCTCTTCCACCAACCATGTTGACTAGTTCTCAAATTGCCTTACCTATTCCTAATACTGCAGTTACCTCAACTATTCCTCAACCTACCTTTGAGAGGTCTTCTGCCTTGGCGATAACGAGTGCGTCTGTGCACCCGCATATCGCTGTTAATTCATCTATGCCCTCTATTGTGTCTCAAGGTCAGTACCTCTTCATGAGCCAACCCCCTTCGGCTAGTCAATTGGTTCCTACTTCTCGTCCTCCGGTCAATCTTTCTTCCAATATTCCAGCAACTGTGACCTTCGCCCATCCCCTAGTATCAGCACCCTTGGTACCAAATTCGGCGGTAGAAGGCCCCTTTCAGGTCTTGTTCCCCAACATGTCCAATCTAACCAACACCCATATTCCTCAATCTGTCCCTATTCAATCAACAAACATAGGAGTCCACCAATCACAGGCTCCATCCGTCACCCAACCTATATTTTCTCAACCACTTATTATCTCACAGCCTGCCTATACGCAAGCTACCTCACAACAAATACCTCACCAGGCGTCACCCAAAACACCTGGTTATTCCTCTTACCATCCCACCAATCAACAAATCAATCCCCCATTGACACCTCAACAACATCCACCACTTGCTTCTTATGTAGGACATACCAATGTACCTCCTCCCCAATCCGACGTAGTTCAAATTCTCTTCAAGAAAATTGCAGACTTGGAAGCCTCCACAAAAGGAGCCCGTCCTTCATACTCCTTTGAAGAAGTGTGCAATGAACCCATTCATCCTTCGGTGGCTTTTAAGCCTTATCCTCCCCAATGGGAACTTCCCAAATTCTCAAAATTTCATAGTCGGGAAGACCCTCAACAACATCTGCGAGCATTCAAACATGCTTGCTACCTTATCGTCCAGGACCAGGAACTCATGCTCCGTACCTTTCCTATGTCTCTAGCGGGTCCCGCTTTGGACTGGTACAATAACATCCCTCAACATTCTTTGTTTTCTTTCTCTCAATTGGCCCAGATGTTTGTTGAAAACTTCTCAATAAATATCGCGCATAAGATCTCGATCACAGATCTTTATAACATTCACCAATTCGACGATGAGTCTATAGCAGACTTTGTCGCTCGTTGGAGAGGGATAATCAACCAATTGTCTTTCTCCCTTCCTCAATCCCAACAAATCGAGTTGTTCACCCGATCTTGTGCTAATCACATTTCTTCCACTCTAAGGATCCAAACTTTTCATACCTTTGAAGAGGCCTTTACAATGGCACGCAAACTTGAATCTCGCGCCATTGAACAAGGGAAGCTAAAACTTCGCTCCAAATCTAAACCAGATTTCTCTCGCTTTACCAAACCAAATTCTTTCCCTCCTAAAGATAAGAATCAAGGGTCCACAAATGCTATCGTATTAAAAACACCAAGAACCGATAGTACTCCTAATCAACCATCACGAAGAGACCCTTCATCTACTCGAAAAGGGCCTTCATCTTCACGATCCTTTGCTCCCTTGGGGGAATCATATGCCTCTATCTTAGAAAAAATGTTGGAAGTTCGCATGATCGAACTTCCACCCATTAGGGATATTGATGAAAGTCGAGAACGTCCTTTCTGGTATAGGGAAAACGATTTCTGTCATTATCACAGAACCAAAGGTCATGACATCGAACGATGTCAGACTTTCAAAAATCTTGTCCAAAAATTCATTGACAAAGGCGAGCTCATCCTGGATAATCCGAATGCTCCCCCAAATCAAGCACTGGACGTTTTTAAACAACCTTTCCCCAATCATGCCCCAAATCATAATTCTTCAGAATCTCAAAAACCAAACACCCACACTATCAATTTCATCTCCACTGAAGAATCCGTCTCTAAAACCACATCATCTGCAAACACATCAATCGAATCAGATCCTCCTTCCTCTTCATCAATCACGGGAGTTCCAATATCTTCAGACAACCCGTCTTTGAATATCCCCACATTACTAAGCACGGAGTCATCTCTCTCCGCTCCTTTGTCTGACCTTCCATCTATCCCTGAGACAGTGTCATCCGCATCTGTCTCATCATCAGACATTCTTTCAATGCTCGAGGCAATCACATCCCTTCGAGTTTCCACTACGGACACATCTACTTCCGTTGCTCCCATTCCCGCCGCAACTATGCCTTTGGTGAATGTACCCATAATTGTGCCGACTTCGACGGAAGTGTCTTCGATCTTGACCCTTCCTATCTCTTTTCCAACTACATCAGAAGTTCTCCCTCCGCAAGGCACTCCTTCTTCATCACTTCCTTCTCCCATCAATAGTGTTACTTCACCTATTAAGGAAAAATCAAAAGAAGTAACACCAACACCTGCACACTCGATTCCTCAACCTAAACCGCGACAACCAAAATCTAACACTACACCATCAGTACCTCCCCACTCGCTTCCTCCGAAAAGGTTACAGTCACCTTATGCCGTGGAAGTTGTCACCATCCCTGAAAAGGGAAAACCCATATTTCGAACCATCAAGACCCTTGGTGCTCTTCCACAAAAATCTCTCTCCACGCCTCATAAACGATTGGATTTGCCCGTTGAGAAGGCGTCTTCTTCTACACATCCATCAAAGTCATCATCTTCTTCTTCATCAACACCCCTAAAAGTAGACTTACCTACCAAAAAGATGCCACCTCTTCCATCAAGATCCTCATCTTCGGTACCAACAACCAAAGCACCCTATATTCCTCCTATTACACCTACCTTGAGGACTTCTTCCTCATCCGAATCAATATTATCCAAATCATCCGTAAATCCGACTAAGCAACCCCCTTTGTCTCCAAAGACCGCAAAATCTGTCACATCTCCATCCTCCTCAAAATCTATCTTAGGGGCTCCCCCTCCACCAAAGTCAATCATGTCTCATCTACTCCCATCCCAAGCACCCAAGACTGTTCCTCCAAATGTCCAAACAAATAAGAGGATCCCTAATAAAACTGTTAAACCTAACATGCAAGTTCTTTTACCTCGGCAGTCGGTTAATGTACAAGAACCATCCGCATCATCTCTATCCTCATCTCCATCTACCGGATTTTACACCGAAATCCTTCATCAACTTATCCAATCTTCATCTATAACCCTTCCTCCGATTAAACCATATAACCCGAAAGGAGTGAAACCTGCTTGGTTTAACTCTGATTTGATTTGTGCCTACCACCGTACTCCGGGTCATGATACTGAGGGATGTAAAGCTCTCCAAGCCGTTATCAAGAACCTTCTGGAAGAAAGTGACCTTTTGCTAGAGGAGGAGGAACAAGTACCTCCTGCCACCTTAGCTCCATCCAAACCTCAACCATCCACTCAGACCTCTAGTGGTTCCACGCCGCCTGATCTTCCACCCTCTCAAATTGACATGATCCATATCGCCACTAGAACCCAACATTATCATAACCCATCTTCATCTCCAACATCTAAACCACGGGTTGTCATTTCCGCAGCCCCTGAAGGCGTGTCTCCTTCCTCATCAGCCCCACGACCCAAGATCTCCATTCGTGCTGCACCTCGGACTCAAATTCCCGTATCCGTTGAGGAGAGTGTCATGAAGCAACTCACCCAAGCTCCGGTCAAAATGTCTCTTTTTGACCTCATCCAATCCTCCCCACAACATCGCCAGGCTCTAATCGATAATCTGCGTCGCATCGCAGTAAATTCCGATGAGCCCCAACCCTTCGAGTTGGTTGTTGGATTGAATGGTCCATCGACCGCCATTTCTTTTGAGGACTCAGAAATTCCTCATCTTTCTTCAGAAGATTTGGAGGCTCCCCTCTTCATCACAGTCCAAATCAATAACACTACCTTAAAACGTGTTATGATCGATAGTGGAGCTGCACTCAACGTCATCTCCTCCCACACATTCGAACAACTTAAGTTACCAAAGAATGTGGTGTCACCTCCACCCTTCGCCCTTCGATCATTTAACGATCAGCTAGCAGTCACTCTAGGAACTGTGGTCTTACCCATCCGAGTAGGTAAGAAGCTGCTCCATGAACTCTTCTATATTGTCGAAGGAAAATTCCACTATAACATGATCCTCGGACGCTCCTGGATTCGCGCAATGCATTGTGTCCCATCCACCCTCCATCGATGCCTAAAATATCAATATGAGGGCAAAATATACACCCATCCAGGAGATCCTTTTCCTTCTGCACAATGCGACATGACCATTAGGTCCGCCCCTTTAAAAGAAAATGCATCTTCTCCAAATGGGGCCTCATCTTCTTCCATGCCTGCAACCAAATTACCGGATTTACAAAATCTGGAAGAGACATTGCAGCGTTTCTCACTAGGAGAGCTTCCTCTCCTTTCTTTCGATGCCCATCTCACACCTAATGAGTATGGTAGACCAGACAAACAACCTGAATATCAACCAGGTCTTGGTCGCATCGTCACCATTGGTTTGCCCAATCAACAGACCAATTTCATCTACGGTGGTCTTGATACACCTCATTATCGCCCGGATTCTCCTCCTAGAGCCAAACCTTACCTAACAGGGTTTGATTATCTACAGAATCCCACGTTTGCAAAAACTTATCTATATCGATGCGCGTGGAAAGGTTTTGGCCTTGGAAAATATGAACAAGGTATACATGATCTCCAATCCATTCCTACTCTCATGCCACATCAAAAATTTGAGTTAGGGTTTAAACCCCTTTCAAAGGCCACCGTCACTATTCTTGATGAACCTCTTCTTACTAAGGAACCATCTTCTCCCACTAAATCAGAAGCATCACTTGATGTGGATGACGACATTTCCATCCCACCTAACTTTTTTTTTTTTTTTTTGATCAATACCATTTCCTTAGGGCCCGTTAGTCTATAAGACTAACAATCAGTCTGCTTCTATACCATTAATCTTTCCTGAAATAGTTGGAGACGACTCTCCTACTATCAACACTATCCACTGTGCGGATGATGATTCTGTCCTCACCTATCTAGGGGCAGAGGATTCATATCTCCCCAAGACTATTCCTTCTGACACGTCTACCCTTCTCAACGAAGCCACTGTCGACCTTAATATAGGGACTTCTGAAGACCCTCGCATCATTAAGGTCGGCCAATCCCTTAATCCACAGGAATTAGGGGACTTTACCCGCTTTTCTCTCCAAACATCGTCAAGCCTTTGCTTGGTCATATGAGGATGTGCCAGGGCTCGATCCCGATATTGTGGTCCACAATATCGTTACCCTTCCCAACATCAAACCAGTCAAGCAAAAATTGCGTAAAATGCACCCTAGAGTAGCCCTTCTTGTAAAAGAAGAGTTACAGCGCTTGCTCTCCGGCTAACTTCATCTAACCCATCGATTATCCGTAACTGGGTGTCCAATGTAGTACCAAGTAACTAAGGCTACTGGGAAGATTCGAATTTGTACTGACTTCCGAGATCTTAATCTTGCATGTCCAAAGGATGATTTTCCTCTTCCTAATATCGACCAAACTCGTAGATTTAACTGCGGGTCATGAGATGCTTTCTCTTATGGATGGTTTCTCTGGATATAATCAAATCCTCATCGCACCATAAGACCAACATAAGACCTCCTTCATAACTCCTTGGGGGACCTTTTGCTATCGTGTCATGCCTTTTGGCCTTAAGAACGCAGGAGCAACCTAATCAACGAGCAATGACATACATCTTCCATGACCTCTTACACAAAACTGTAGAGGATTATGTTGACGATCTCCTCGAAAAAATCCAAACGCCGTCAGGATCATCTTTTCATCCTTGCACCTCTCTTTGAGAGGCTTATTCCGCTTCTGTCTTCGTCTAAATCCATCTAAATGCGTATTTGGCGTTCTCACTGGTAAACTTTTAGGTTTTATCATTTCCATCAGGGGCATTGAAGTTGACCCCAGCAAAAATAAAAAGCCATCCTTGAGATGCCTCCCCCTTCTAACTTAAAGCAACTCCGCAGTCTCCAAGGACGTCTTCAGTCAGTGCATCGCTTTATCTCCCAATTGTCGGACCGTTGTCAACCTTTTTCACCATCTTCTCCGTAAGAATGTTCCTTTTGAATGGGATGAGCATTGCCAAAAGGCCTTTGATGATCTCAAAGCTTATCTTCTTTCTCCACCTGTGCTTACACCTCCACGCGAGGGGGAGCCTTTCTATCTTTATATCTCTGTGACTGACCATGCTCTGGGAGCCATGATCTTGCATCGGGACACTTGTGGTAAAGAACAAGCTGTCTATTACATCAGTCGCACCCTCCATGAGTATGAGACACGTTACTCCGAAGCTGAAAAAACTATGTTGTGCTCTCTTCTTTGCAACTTCTAAGCTTCGTCACTATCTCCTTAATCATAAAACTTACATTGTCACAAGTGTCAATCCACTTAAGACAATCCATGCGAAGCCTTATCACAATGATCGTATCACTCGTTGGCTCATGCTCATGACTGAGTTTGACCTCGAGTTTATCTCGCAAAAGGCTATCAAGGGTCAAGTTATTGCAGATCAACTAGCTGATGCTCCTCTTCCGGACACTCGTGACCCCCCTTGCTCAATTCCCCGATGAATTCATCCAACAAATTGACTTTGGTCTATCTCCATTTAAAGTAAAACTCTTCTTTGATGGATCCAAATGCCAACAAGGGGGAGGTGCGGGTTTTGTGATGATTCCTCCTTGGGGTACGCCTATCCCAGTCGCACATAAATTAAACTTTGAGTGCACCAATAATATGGCTGAGTACGAAGCTCTTGTCTTAGGTCTTCAAAAATGCCATTAATCTCGGTGCTCGCCATATTGACATCTTTGGTGATTCTGAACTCATCGTTAACCAAGTCACGGGTGTCTATCAATGCAAGAATGATATCCTTCAGAAATATCGCGACATCGTTCTTGCCCAACTCCAATCTTTCGATAACTTCACTATCCAAGCCATTCCGCGTACTGCAAATCGATTTCGCAGATACCATGGCTTCTTTAGCCTCCCTTATCCCGCCTTTTTAACTGAAGACTCGCGTCTTTATGTGGCTGTGCAACGATTGGATCAACCATCTCATCTTGGGCAACTAACGTCAATCAATGCTGTCACAACCCATACTCAGGATGAGTGGTATCAACAGATAGTTGATTATCTATCTTATTCGGTCCCTTCCTCCAGATCTGACTCCCAATGGTAGAAGGTCTTTTGTCCAACGCGCCAACCGCTATACTATTCTAGGTGACCTTCTTTACAAACGCGGCTTTGATGGTATTTTGCTTCGATGCCTCAAAACCCATGAATCATCTAAAGCTATTCAGGAGGTCCATGACGGTATCTGTGGTGGACATTTTAGTGGCTTAGCTGTAGCCAAGCGTATTTTACGTTTGGGATATTATTGGGCCTTCTCTTAATCAAGATTGTTGTGAATACACTAAGAAATGCATCAAGTGTCAGCAACATTCCAATCTCACGCACATCCCCTAGTCAGGCTTTGCAACCTGCGGCAGATTTGTGGCCTTTTTCGCAGTGGGGTCTTGATCTTATTGGTCTCATCAATCCTCGTTCTTCACAACGTCATCATTCTATCATTACCGCCACTGAGTACTTTACTAAGTGGGTAGAAGCTATCCCTCTTTCTTCAACAAAGGCTAAACCCATAGTTGATTTCGTCTATCAACACATCATTTGTCGCTTTGGCGTTCCACACAAGCTAATCACAGATAATGGTAAATCTTTCAAACACGCTGATTTGCAGAATCTCTGCAATGCTTTCAATATCAAGCTCAGTTTTTCTTCTCCATACTACCCTCAAGCTAATGGTCAGGCCGAAGCTTCCAATAAAACTTTGCGTAATATCCTCGCAAAGGTAACTAGTCGAGCTGGTAGGGATTGGCATCTACATATCCCTTTTGCTCTCTGGGCTTATCGGACTAGCATTCGTACTCCTACTGGTGCTACTCCCTTCTCTCTCGTCTATGGGTCTGAGGCTGTCCTTCCTTTGGAAGTCCAAATCCCATCTCTCCGTGTTTCTCTCACAGAATTTGTCTCCGATGAGGATTATCGTCAAAATCATCTAGCACAACTTGAACTATTAGATGAGCGACGTCTTAACGCTCTTGAGCATCATCAGGTCTATCTCGAGCGTGTCAAACGTGCTTATAACAAGCACTTGCAACATCGTGACTTCAAAATTGGTGATCTTGTTCTTAAGGAAAATCAAAATGTCACTACACTCGAAAGGAGTCAACGTGGTAAGTTTGCTCCCAACTGGTTGGGCCCCTACATTATCACTCATAAATATGGGTCTGGGGCTTATCGTTTATCTTCCATGGATGGTATCCCTGAAGCAGAACCTCTTAATGCTTTGCATTTATGGCCCTTCTACTGTTAAAATCTATCTTATACAAATCTAGTCGCAACTCAGATCTTCCATCCGTCCTAATAACCAGTCATCTACTTTCGTGGTGATTTGAAATTGTGTGGTTCTCCGCCTATTGCCTCGCTTACCTTAAATATGAGTATCGCGGCTCTACTCATTGCACGTTTCTTTTGGATATGTTCCTCCTCATGGTAGGAATACCTTAATCACCACTTCATCTGTCCCAAGTACTTATCTTCATCGGATCTACTCGGGTCATGAATGCATGTTCTTCTATGTTCTCTTCCCCTCCATCTGATCTATCTAGGTCTAAACTCAGCTTCTTTCAAAAAGTTTCAAAAAAAAAAAGAATTTAGATCAAGCTATCCAAAAAGATAGACTGATCCCTCGAAGGACAGCTATCCATACATTATCAAGTGAATCAAAAAGAAAATAGACCATACCCTCGAAGGATGGCTATCATTAAAATTCAAAATACAGACCGCTCCCTTGAAGGACGGCTGTTTCTCAAAGAAATATTCAAGGCTTCTTGTAATCAATCAGCCTTCCAGTCAGTTTATACACTTTTTAGCATCACTGAAAGACTTCCCGCATCGATCAGTCTTTCCATATCAAGCAAACTTCCCGCATTGATCAGTTTGCCTATCTGTCAAAGTCATGAAGCTGAGATTTAGGACCTTTTGTCGATCATATGGAGAATCCTATTTCCCCACTATGGACATGTATTATGTCCCTTGTAAGTTCCGACAAGATACTTACTTACTTTTCTTTCCGTTTCTATCCTAGATCTGGTTTGCGACTAGTTAGTGTCAGATTTATTTTAATTTTATATAGGGCCTTGTATGCTTGGTCTTTTGGTTCCCTTTCTAGATTTTATCTATGGTCGGTTGGAAGTCCAACTTATCATTTTTCTTCTTCTCCGAGTATCTTCTCTTCTAAGTCACAGTTTTTTCCGCTTTCATCTTTGGCTCTTGTAAGGAGTATTCTCCATTTCTTTGTCTCGCAACCCTGTCAAATTGGCATTTCACATGTTAATTCAATCAAAATTTCTCTTCTATCTAGGTTCATCTTATCTATCAAAACATCTATCTGTATTCATTTCTCATTACAATTACATCCATATATCAAACACATTTATCTATCTATCCATCAAAATATCGAAAAATACGTACATGTAAGGTACATTACATCTATTTATATCTAATCCATACATCAAGTACATCTGTATATCTATCCATCAAAATATTTAAAAGCTATGTCCATCCAAGATACATCACATCTATCTATCAAAATTAAATCAATCTATCTAATCACATTATATCTATCATATATCAGTCTATATCTATCCAATCACATCTATTTTATCCACATTTCAATCTATCTAATCACATCTATTTCTATCATCCATCAGTCTATATCTCTCTAATCATATCTATTTTTCTATATCCATATATCCATGTATATCAAAATTACAAACATGAGTACAATCATATGACCAATAATATGATGAATCTATATATATACATGTGTGTTTTTACAAAAAAATGGGTGGCTTCCAATCGAGCCATCTATACAATGCCTTCTAATCGAGGCTACATCACTATACAAATACACAATCTACCATGTCTCTATATGGTGAAATCAGAAGCGTGGAGGACACTATCTCCTCCACCCTCCTCTGCACCCGGCTGTCCCTCCTGACCACCGCCTATCGAGCTCGAAGCAC